>JAMKCH010048881.1:0-21482 GCA_023653785.1 Ophioderma brevispina
AATTATATAAAATTCATATCACTTTGTGCCAATGCTCATTTATTTGTGTTTAAAGGTAATTCCTGACCTTAGGCGTCCACGAGACGTCATAACAATATTTTTTTTATTTATTTGGAAAAAAGGAGGTTTTGTAACAGTCATTTTTTGCACTTGTCCAGGTATGATTTACTATGGTATGACGAGTAGGACGGTGGCTGGTGTGGAAACTTTCTCGAAGAATGGCAACCTGGTCTTGCAGCTTGTCTAGGAGTTCTAACTATCCTAATAATAAATTTGAAAATTATAATAAATAGTTCTTATAAGGCGCAAAATCTTCAAGAGAACTCAGAGCGTCATACAATAAACACGTACAAATCACACAAAACAGCTATGAGCCATGAAAAGCTTGACGGAAAAAGGTGAGTTTTAAGCTGAACGTTTGAAGTCTGGAGCTTGGGGATACTGCGAATGCTGTTTGGAAGTGAATTCCAAACAGTTGACGCAGCGAAATGAAATAAGCGTTCACCAGCTGATTTAATGTTGCCCGGGAAGTTTCAATAACTTTCAGATGATGAACGGAGTGAACGTGAATGGTTGGTAAAGTGGAAAGCACAGATGACAAATAAAACGGCAAGGTACCTTCGAAATGCTTGAAGGCAAAACAGCCAGTTTGAATTTTTATGCGCAAATTCCTGTGGTAGCCCAGGAAGCTCATAAGCAAGGTGTATTGGGTCATGTTTTCGTTTCTGAGAATTAGACGGAGCAGCACAATTTTGGATGCGTTGTAAACGATGTAGCTGATCAGGAGTTGATACCAGACAAAATGGATTACCAAAATACAGACGGTGCGATGATGATCGAATTTACCAGAATCGAGGTTGCTTTTTCAGATAGGTAAGTCCCTAATACACCCATCTGTCTAAAGAGAATATGCGGAACGTCATAAGCGTTCACAGCGTTTTAGAGTCACACTGCTCTTCCTCTCGTAGTGTTCCTACAAGCAAATATCTGCTGGCCGGTGTTCTGAACACCGCTTTCCATTTCTGTTGATTCCTTGTTAATGTGGTCCCACACTGTACTTGGTATTCTAAATGGGGCCGGACCAAGGTTTTATAAGCCGTTGCCTTAAGCTCAGTTGTACATGGGTGTAGGTTCCTGCATACAAGATTAAGTACTCTTTTGACTTTTGAGACACAGTGATTTATTTGGTCTTCCCATTTAAGACTATTGTTAATGTGAACCCCTAAGTACATGAAGTATGAATGTGATGCAGTTTCTTGTAAAACAGTGTTACCCAATTTATAATGGTGTGTAGTTGCGGACCTGGCATGAGTGAGTTTGAGGACATAGCATTTGTGGATGTTGAATTTCATTTGCCAAATGTCCTGCCAGGTGTACAATTTATCAAGATCGGCTTGTAAACAAGAAACATCAGAGTTGTCGTGGATGGGGCGATACATAACACAATCATCGGCGAATAAACGAACCTCTGATGAGATGTTATTTGGGAGGTCGTTTATGTATGCCAAGAATAATAATGGGCCGAGTACGGTGCCTTGCGGAACGCCTGATCTAACCTGCACCCAATGTGAATGATCTCCATCCACGACAACTCTCTGTTTCCGTGTCTCCCTTTCCTTTTCCCGCTTTCCCGGTAAGTTGACCACAGGGGCGGATTTAGAGGGGAGCGCAGGGCGCCCTGTAAATCTATAAAAAAATGCCTTTTTAAGCACAGGGCGCCCTGTAGATTTCTAAGAATTACGGTACAGGGCGTCGGGCGCCGTGTAGATCTGGCTTTGTGGGCGCCCAGCGGTCGCAGTAGTCCCCGCTCTTCAGAATTTCAAACAACCGAGCGGAAAATTTGGCGCCCCCTCTATTGAAAAATGCTGGATCCGCCCCTGGACCATATCAGAGAAAGATGACCATGTCAGAGAAGGAAGCTGACAAAAGGTAGACACTAATTTGAGCCTTCAAGATTAATTGTCCATTTCTTAAAGTGATTCCGTAACGTATTATCCTTTTCAGAAAGCTTATATTCAATCTTGTATTTAAAAAGCTTGGAAACTGAGAGGGACAGGTACGATGCATGCGACGACGGCCGCCTGGTGGCCGTGGCTCTACTGGTGCTCCCAAGGGTGCTCCTTGGAAAACAGGAATTTCTCATTATTAAAAAGAGTTTCAGAGTGGAAAGGCAAGCGAAGAAGTGGCACGTCTTTTGAAAATCTCGCATTGATTTATCAAATAGATATTTTCATGGAGAAAGAGGTTCGTTTGTACGCTGAGGTTCGAAAGCGGATCGGAGTAGTTCAAATAGCTATTTTGATATCGCAGAGGTAATGAAAATAATAACTTTTATTAACATAAAAGTGCACCTTCCCTGGTTGGAGTGAACATTGAATGTTGCAGAATTCGACAGCCAAGCCGGCCTAGATTTGGTACCACATCTCCACCAGGTAGTACAACGGAGTCATACTGAAATTTCGGGCATGTCAGACGAGTCATTATCAATCTTTTGCATTTCACATTTACGAATCACCCTCATTTCTAGTATAACAACATTACATAAGTCAAATCTAGTGTTAAAACAAAAAATATAATTTGAGTTTTACTCCCAGAAAGTAGATTCATTAAAAAGAACCCTACTACAGAATTAGAATACAGTTTAAATGAAGTAAATCTGTTACCTGGTTCTTGCAAAATTGCAATTTCTAGCTTGAGATAAGCTGGTGAGTCCCAACGCAAAAAGATTCCAACCTGCAGTGACCTGCACATTGCATAAACCCGTGTACAGAGATCGAAAATGCTAATTAATTAGCGCTAATGATCCCCGCTAATGACAATACAAATTTACCGCGCCCATTGTGACGTAACAGATTCGACAAACTTCGGAACCGATCGGATCCCTTCGCCAGTGATGTCATCGACCTTGGCTGGGTCAATACGCCTGCGCGATTGCGATCTATGTGTGCTTAATTTCCGAAGTTCAAGAAGTTCAGTATAAGGCTCATTGAGGTCGACCACGATGTCCAATGATTTTTCCACCGTTGCGATCTGAATCTTTAAAATTTTACATGGTACGAAGAAAAACATTACCAATAATGCTCAGCCCGATGAAAATCTTGCGATATACCTGGAAATATTTAGATTTAAAAGTTTACATGCATACCCGTTGGTGCACATCTCCAGTGGAAACGCGCCATTGTATGGCGAGTGTAATTGCTTTTTTGAGGTAAGTCACACGGAACCATTCGGTATTGGAGTTCAGTCAACCCATAATTTTACAATCCATATGCATGCAACATCAGGGCGGCGGGGGCCCGCAATTCAAACATTTGAAACGGCATTCAATGCAGAGAAGAGCTGCCATTTCAAACTCTCTGGGGACTATCAAATCGTGTAGCACAAATTCCGACAAGAATATCTCCAAAAGTCCGGCAAAATATTTTATTTCATCGAAAAAACAGAATTGCAGCCTGCAGGAGATAAAATAACAAGTACAACTTAAGTAGGTGCATGATACATACTGCTGCCATTAGGTTATTTTTCTAGTGAATTGACTTCCCGACGCACACTGCTTCGACAATCCATGAGTCTATGCACTTTATACAGTGCTTGATTGCTACTGCTTTTTCAATGCATTTGGCCTTACGGTCTTGCCGACCACCAAGTCACAAACGACGTAAAGGTTCCCTGTACTTAATCTCCAGGTTGTGGCCGCTCGTGGTCTACACATTTGGGCAGTATACTACCAAACACCAACAGAAACTAACTGGTGAAATCAAGAGGCAAAATATCAGAAGTTCGACCAGAATATATGTCCCAAACTTCATAATCCGCGATATAGCTATAGTAAGAATGTTCACAAATTTTATAACAGTCATTATTTAGTTATTTTAATCTGAAAGTGTTTTTCACTGAAAAGTAATTACTTTTCCTTTAAGATGAGGGGTCATCAAATTATGTACCCAAGTAAATTAGCTGAAAAGAGTTACAGACAAAACTCCATGCCAAAATGATCCAAAATCAGTGTGTGGTGCCGTTGTGAAATCGTGCCATGTACAATGTCATTTTGTATTGACCTCAATTGATCTCCGATTCTTTACTGTATGGGAAGTTGAATTACACAGATCGAATCTGTGTTAGTGGGATCTAACCCACTAAAACCGATGAATGGTGTATTGAAACCACTGTATACATCTCCCCATTAGCAGTGTGGACACCAATGTCATTTGTTTCAGCCTCATCTTCCCTAATACACTAAATATGACCCGACTTACCTAACTCAACATAGACATGATAACCACCATCCCAATGCCTCCTTAGAACATTTTTTTCAATGCTCAATATCAAGAAAATCAAGAGAAATTGGAAATTTTGCACACAATTCAGAAGTTTCTGTGTTATTGTTTGACATGAGGACCAAAGAGAGATTCAAGGAGAGTTTCCTCACCCCAATCAATATTGCCATTATTGGGATACCTATTGAATGGGCTCTCATCATGTTTTGTTGTTATGGTTTGGCGTGCAAGAGTGCACACCAATATTGGCACTTATACATTGTCCATTAATTAGTCGTTGTATGCAAGTAGTGCTACTTCATGTCCCAAGTAAGTAAACAGTAAAATGATGTCAACAAACATGCTGCTGTGGCAATCCTATGTCTGTCCTGTTATGTCTGAGGGTTGTAACTGAGCAAAGCTGAAGACACACATTCGATGGTGTAGGTTGTAATTTCCTTCTCCACAAATTGGTATTTGTGCTTTACGGTGCTTCGACTCCGTAAAACATGGTGTTCACTATAGGATAGTTTCATGATCAAACTTTACAACCCCTTGTTTCTTAGACGTTCTTAGATTTAGTTTTAACGTTTTTAGATCAATTTAAATTGATTTTTCTCCATTGAACCACCGTGAACAATTTTTAGTGCCTGTAAAGCGCTATCACTTGGGATACTTGCATGAACACTCCTCGCCCGTGCTGCGGGGAGGTTTTTGCTAATGTTGGAACCTTCCTTAGCTATTTTGGAGTAAATATTTTCTTGGCATGGCTATTGGACCCGACAATTTCACACCGGTTGAGGGCGCTGAGAGGTGGTCAACGATACCGTCAATGATTAGTTTGGGGGGGCCCACCCACAACTGGTCCTTTTTACACTAGGGAAGAAATTTTCCATCGTTTTTTGAAAGAATAGAGAGTACTATGACTTACATACATCAATCATCTGCGCGCCTCTGATGCGCGCCTCCTTTTGAATTCTCTTCAAAACGAGCAGCATTTTTTATCAATACCAAGTTGGTGCTGATTTGGCGTATTTTGATTTCCAAAACTCGGTGTGCTGTCAATTTTGTCAGAACTTTGACGCTCGGGGGTTCACCTTCTCTTTCTTTTTCCATAAATATTCAAATGAATAGAATCATTTAATCATCACCGCGTACGCGGCACTGGCAATTTTAATTATATTCTGGCCCTAGGGCGGAGACTATGCTACATTAAAAAGGGTTCCGGACAGGTACCCAGTGGTGGCTGTGACACGTAGAAGCAGGGTTTAGCTGGACAGAATACAGGATGGTTTTTTCTATAATGTTCATACCATCTTCTGCTGGTAGAATATTCACGTGAACTGACCATAACACTCGCTGCATTCAATATGCTTTTTCGTTTCTTTATATAGTTGTTTGATGCTTGAGTTTCTGGATATTCATCTGGGCCTACTTGTAGCCAAGTTCCCACGTCCAGTAACTCGGCTCCTGTCCACCGTTTCTCAAATACTATTTAAAATTAAATAATATATGTTTCATGTGGGTTATATTGAATAGGGTAAGGGATGTCTTGGTGCCGGCCTTGGTGAGGGGTAAGGGAAAAATAGGCTAATGCAAATATAGTCAGTCTAGTTGACTTAACTATCATATAATATTAATATTTCTCCCAATTATATAAATATATATAGCGATATAGAGAGAGAGATATTAAAATTCACGTAATTTTTTGTGACAGGGCATAAATAGTTGACAAATGTTTATTGACTCCCGAAAAATAGATATTGTATATAGGTATATAATGTGAGGCTGCGTAGGTTTCAGTATACAAGTAGGAAAGTCCACGTTAGGAGGCTAAAGGGAATCAAACCACATTATTTTATTTCTCAACACTTTTTTTTAAAATCGGAATCACAGAGATAAACAAAACACTCTGTTTTGGGGAATTCCCACACATCGCCGTTTTACAATACTGTTAAACATGTAATGAATACTTGAGATTACCGCCAGTTCTTAATATTCTAATTTTAACTCGCTTTTGGGGTGCCGTTGATCAACGTCCGAACAATTGAAAGCGGCATTGTTGTCAACGGCCGAAGCAGCGAACGTGATTCAAATGGAAAAGTGACAATATCAGAGAAGACGTCTTCTCTGGTGGTAATACGGTGGCCCTGGAATTTCCCACGTTGTGTCACAGGCTGCAAAAGATAACATGAAACTGTTATTTTGTGAGCCCTGGTTTGTGAGAGACTATACATTCAGGTAGTTCCGAAAACAAAAACCTCCGAAAAACAAATGATTCTATGGTATGGATTTTTTTGCAACAGAGGAGGCCACAATCCAAAAATACTCGTTTTTGCGAGGGACTTAATTTTTTGAAGTGACATTTTTTCAATTGTCCCAACTTTCCAGTTGGTAGATTTGGACACTTTTGAGTGGGTTTGAGAATGGAACTGGGCCATCCCTTTAATGTGCAGGGGAAAAATGGTATGGCCACAATGGACCATTTTTTGCTATAGGAGCTATTCCATAATGTTTGATCGCGGGAACGGGAATCCGACAATTCCTTCCCCGCGTTTTAACATTGAGTTGGCATAGCAACTTGATTAGGTTTAAGCCCTATTTTTTCCTTTTCTATTGAAGTATCTTGGGTTGCTTATCATGCTTATACTGAAGTTAAAAATTACACAGCAAGCGATGTAGGATAGATGAATGGAAACTTTTGCGAGGGACTGACAAATTCCGTCCCTCGCAACATAAAATGTGTTGGCCAGGAACTTCCTTGATCGTGGCCATCTATTTTATGTTTTTTGTGTGGAGAACTTGGCTTGTTTTATTTATGTAATATACTTCAGGTTTGCTTCATTTCCTGACTGGAAAGAAAGGACAAGAAAAAATGATTCCGTCCCTCGCAGGTTGACAAATTTTTGGGATTTGGCCCAGGATCAATTTGTTGTTGTTAAATCTTGTTTAAGAGCATCCCTTAACTCGGGTCCTACACCTATTGGAACCATTTGGAGACATTGGAATTGAACGTTTCTATTGGTAGTATGGGCTTTGGCATGACGAACGTCCAGACATTTAAGTTCTCCACGCTGGCGCTGTGGGTGGCTATTAATATCCTATCATCAGCACTCGGTACTTTCGGACCAGCGCCTTAAGTCTTTTGTTACAATGGCACAACGCGGTGAACCTGTACGAAAAATATAAATCCCACAACATTTGATTCCTTTTGAATAATTGAAGGTTTGAGCCTCCAAATTAGTGTGTCTATAAAACACATATGCCTACGTCGATAATTTAAGCTAATTGAATAAACAATAAATATCAGACAGACCATTGGTTTTAATTTCCCGGGGTTTACTTTATAACTGTCTTCAAAACCAAGCTACTGACCACGTGCGCGGAGTGGATAGTTGGCCAACTAAACACTGGTGAGCATTATTTACCCCTCTAGGGCCTATTGGCAATTGTCTGCCCATAGACTTTCTGCTGTAAGTTTACGTACTGCTATGCAGTTGTAAAGTTTGAGTTGTGAGTAAGACCAATGCCTGCATCGCATGACGCATCTTGTTAATATTTAAAAAATTGGAACAGTTTTGCAGGGTTTGCCCGAAGATAGTAACCATGTTTAGAGCACGACTTTGTTGGCATGCGAAAATCGGAGAATTAAGAAATGAAAAATTGAAAACCTACTTAAGTTTGTGAAATTCAACCAATGTGGCAAAAAGTCATCTTGGAATTTTCCCATTTGGTGTCTGACTTGGGTAAAATAAATCGGTATTGATATTTCGGCAATTTTGTTCTACGTCCAGGCTGCACGCGTTTAGCTCAAGCAATGGTATGTTTATGCATCCGAAAACGGCAAAAGAGCGTCCGGAAAGCCTAACGCAACTCCAATGCGACCACGGCATGGCCAATGATAAACTTAGTACATAATACATGTGTGACTTATAGGACTATATTGGATGAAATATTAATCACAACTGACCAACTTCATCAATTGCATGTATATACACCCACCATGCACCCATGAGTTTTGTTTTCGGTATCGCTGGTCAGCCCGGCTGGCCGGTACATTGGATACTTTTCCATCGTGCGCAAGTCCTCGGTTTAAGTGTGCGACGCCATACGTACTGCGCTGTGCAGGACTGCCCATCGAATTCAGCTCCGCATTTACACCGCGAAATTTGTAACCCATGTTTTTTAAATTAAAACACATGAGGTTATGTGTATCTAGGGCCCCGGGAAAATCCGCGTTTCATTTTCAGGAGCGCGAATTCGGCGCGCGATTTTTTCGCAATTCCGCCTATTTTTTCCGCACACAAAATTTTGACCTTTTCCGCACAAATCCGCCCCAAAAATGTCCGATTCCGCGAAAACCGCACCCTAAAAATCACGATTTTTTGTTTCCACTGCCGGCGATCACAAATTACCGCCGATGTCTTGAACTGTCATGACTGATTTTTAATGAACCCTCACAATGAATTTTAAACCACGGCCTGCTTCCGCCAACTCACTCACTGTCGTCGCCGATCACAAGTACCGCCCGACTGGCTTGAACTGACATGACTGATTTTTAATGAAACATCACCATGAATTTTAAACCCTGCGATTCGACCCGCACTCACGTCGTCCTCAGTCACGGCCCAATTCTAATACTACTTTTTATTCTAATAGCTTTCATATGAAACCTATGCGCCTGTGTCACTAATTTTTGGCGTGATGGGTGTGGCTTCGACCACTTGCGTGCATGAGGTCATAAATAAAAACTAACCAACCCTTGCACGCGACTGTTCGAAGCCACCGTGTCCCAAGTGGAGAAAAAGAAAGTTTCCCACTACGTGATACTAACTCGACGATCAACAAGCCGCCCCTTGTCACATGTCTGGGTTTGTGTTATATATTATTGGAGCCATGTACGCGTCTCACCAACATTTTAAGAAATTGAATAAAATAAATCACAGATAACCGCAAATAATAATCGCAACAGTTTCAAGTTAAAGTTATTAAATTGTAATTCATCTCCACATTAAATAGAAACATGCATATATGATACGTCCGTCCGTTATTCTGTCATCATTAACGAATATTGTTTTTTTTTAATTCATAAAAAAAAAAACGTCCAATTTAAAAAAAAAAAAACAGTATACAAAATCAAGGTATTCCTCAGGGGACTTAAATATGCATCTGACGAAAAACAATAGTATTAACCATAATCTTTTTTTAATAATACAGTGTTAACCAATATGTCTTTTTGCATTTTGTTTAATTCTTTTTGCATTATTTTTTGAATTCTAATTTATGATTTTTTGGAAATTGAAAGAACAACTCCCTCTGAAGCAATTGTTTAGCGATTTCTTTTACCGATTGAGTATTTACAATAAAGCAACTACCTACCCCCCTTAATTAAATGGACCAATCCAACATTTACAGTAACAACTTCCATTTCATATGGTTATCGTGGGCTGACAATTGCAAGTAAACAAGAAAACCCAAATAATTAAGTCTGGATTATTTTATAAAAAATCATTTAATAAGAAAAACCTAGATTGAATCAAATCGGGGTGTTGAAAAATTGCTAAAATATGACATTTTAAAATCATGAAATAATCGTAATGGCCGTCTCCATGCAGCTAACATGCGCAGTTGCCTCTGGCCTTGCCCGGGCCCTGGCGGCAAAATTTGAACATTAAAGCTAAATAAACAGTGAATATTTAGAATCTTAACTTTTTTGCAAATTTGCGAATCAGAAATTACACTGGGTGATCAGTTTTTAAATCATGTTTATACGTGTGGTCATTATCTGAAATGTTCTAAAAGATTCAGTCTCGTTCAAACATCTTATGGAAGTTTTCCAGTTCCTGTGAATTTCCCCTTCCCGTTCGCAATCCGCAAGCAGCTCAGAGTGAAGCTGCAAATGCATCAACTCATCGCTCATCTGCTCATTTATGATATGGATTAGCTGAATATCGTGCCACATCTGGAGTATTTTTATGGATGATAGTATACACAAGGTAGCTTACCATGAACGGATTTATAAACTAATCAATGCATGGATTCAAGGATGAATTAAAGCTGGCTTCTATCGACCATCCTGCACACTGCACCTTTTCATCTCATCTTTTATGACGTATCCACATGTGGTCCAATCCCCTCCCTCATTCCCAGGTAAATAAGAATCATCACCTTTCAACAAAAAACAAAACCGTGACTCGATCACTGAATGGGGTAGGATTTGGTTGCAATCAGTAATTGTGCACTCAAGGATGAATAATTGACGGCCCATTAATGTCACATGGTACACTCTTGCTTTCATCTTTAACGACATATCATAGGTGTGGTCGATCATAGCAGTGGTTGTCATTGAGTACCGCGATTCACGCACGATCTAATTGCCTCAGTCCTCTTTGTTACTTGGGTTATTGTAGTAACGGCCTTCGACCCCTTGCTGCGATCATTAAATACCAACTTGCCGACCAAATCGATTTTCTTGGCAATCACATTTTGATCGTTTATGAAAAACAGTCGGGCAAAAGGTTTAATGACCTTTTCTGGTAGAAACAAATACGAAATCCTATGTTGTCCGCGCGAAAACTGAAATCCGCTCGGAAAGGCAAAATCCGCTCATAACATGTCATTTTTTCCGCGATCGCGGATTCTCTCCCGGGCCCCTTAGTTGTATCTTCCCAAACTTTTAATCTCTGGAATGGAAAATCGTATTGATTCTATCAACAACAGGATTTAAAGAGACATGAAGACATGTCTTCATGTCTCTTTAAAAAAATGATTATTTTTATTTAATTTGGGTAAAATATATTTTTTTATAGATCACTCACCATGGCGTACGGCTCACGCGTTACTTGTTCGTGAAACTGACGTCTAAGTTAGGATCGCCAGCATTACAAAAACACCGTCGTTGCCGGCGCACTGCCCAGTAAGCCTCTCACTCAATGACCCTTGCCAAAATCCGCCACTTAGAATTTCAGTTTACGGGGCCGTTGCTCTGGGAGTTGGAAACCGGCGCATTGATTTTTTTATTTTTAATTTGATAGTCCACGATCTGGATAACTAGTTTTTAAAGGGTCAAACTTCATTCATAAAAATGCAGTTGAGCTGGGCTACCGATTTGGCATGGAATTGACAGCGAAAGCGACACTTCCGGTGTTTCGTCCGAGGTGGACATTTCCGAATTTTTTTATTTCCGTCAAATCACACTGAATTCTAAAAAGGCAAGTGTCCCCGCACAATTTAAACATGTATTCCGTAAATTTATATTTTCCTGATTTCAAAAACACACTGTGCACTTTGGGGTGACTATCCGATGCTCAAGATCACATGTATGCCACAATGTGTAGTTGATGATTCGCGATGTGCGTAAACAAGCATCGGTTTACGTAAATTCAAGGTCTTGCAATGCAAGTTCAAGCCGGGCGTGGCTTCGTGATTGCACATGTAACGTTGTTTAATATAAAAATTGTAAATGGGCCAGGGTTATGCACATGATTTTATAATTATATGGATATTAGAAGCTTGATACTTAATTTTGACCGTAAATCCTTAGCCTTACTAGGGCCAAGCCTGGCTTGGGCCTGGCCTGGGCTTGGCATGTCTCTACACTGCATGTATGTGTGTGTGTGTGTGGGGGGGGGGTAGACTCTAGCTGGAAAGCATTGCAATCGAATGTCACTTGAATTATATGTGGGCTACACCTTTTTCTTTTTTTTATTTTTTACCCCATCATGTGTAACACAATTTTGTAATTCATGATGAATTGTCTTGATCTGTGATTTGTATGGTTGAAGATTACATGCAATTAAACTTGTTCAATTGCATTCTGGGAGTACACGGAAGTGCATTATGGGATATTTCAAATAAGGACAGTGTATTATGTTATGTATTTATTGACATGTGACTTCAATTAATTTAATTGGCTCAAATAATGATAACACTTCAAGGTGATGGCATCTTAGTGTCTCCTTGGTGACCTCACTGCTTACTTTTTAACTTGGAACAACAATGTAGATACACTGATACAGGCTTTTCTAATGGAAAGAAATGCATTGTGGAATATTTTACAATTGGGAGGACTGTGTTACATTATATTACAAATGATTTTGACAACTGTCAGATTAGTATTGGCGTAATGGTAAATGCGTAATAAAACAATGAATTTTAGCTAACTATTACTTGAAAAAATTGCATTCTGGGAGCCCAGACAGAAATGCATTGTGGGATATGTTGCGTGGGGTTTCACACGTCTTATTCCTATGGGAAAAGGTACTGAATTTGCGTTAATCGTTAATTTGCCATCTCGAGAAGGGATTAACGTATCGACACCATTCAAAAAGCATTTTTATTCTTTCAATGAGTACTTTCCAGTCAACTGCTTTTCAAGTCCTCTTGAACCATTCCAATTTTAAGTCCTGTCTACCTATCTAAGTGGAACCAGTGGTGCGCTGTTTTGGCAGAGAAGCGGGCGTACCTAGTAGTCCCAATAATCGTGACTACACATTTCAATTGACATTATTTTAACATTGGTCCATTATTCATATCACATTCACTTTTCAGTGATAATGACCAATGTTAAAATAAATGTCAAATGTGTAGTCACAATTGTTGCCATTGGGACTAGCGTACCTAGTAACTTAGCCAAGAAATTATTATTCCAACTAATAGTACTACAGTTGCTGTCAATTGTTCAGAGGTCGGACTCGGGAAAAACGCGCGTGCTGCAATATCTGCATAAAAGGGGCGGAGACTATGGGTAGCCTCATGCGTGAATGACCAATGGGGAGGCCAACCTACTCAAACAAGCCAATCAGAATTCACTTCCGTGTTGACACATGTCACGCTCGGCGCACAGTAAATAACTCTGAACAATTCTGGCAGCGAGTATAGTAGTAACATGTAAAAGTAGTTCGCAATGCAACCCTAAATACACGGCCAATTTCTTCATGGTAGTTACCACACAGCTACCACCGAGTAGACAAGGATTACCTACCCACTAGACGTACACTCGCCGGCCAGGATTCTGTGTTTTTTCCCCGCCTAGACGGAATAGTGTCACAACACAGCGTGCCTGTGCGTGCACCGTCAGGGAGTAGCTACGTGCTTACAAACCGCCTCTCAGCGCGCGTGGTATTTCTCATCGGCCAATATTTGTTTTTTAGATGTTTTGGCATATATTCGCATTTTTATTAATTTGCGTGACTATTATGGGGGTTTTTGATGAGCCCCGATTCGAATTTTGTGATGATTTTTTTTATTTTTTTTCACAAAATGATTAAAAAAATGCTAAAGCAGAGAGCGAGTGTATAATCGCCCTCATGTTTGTCCATTTCAAAATGGCGCCTTAGTTACCGCGGTGTAGCTCTGTGGTAGCTGTTGTGTCACTACTCCCGGTATTTGTCCTACACTATATGACAGTCGTTCGAGATCTGACTGGTGTTTGGAGGCACAATTGAGGAAAAACTAAGTTCAATAATTTGCATGAAAACACTTTTTTTTCGGGGTGAAAATTTTGTGTAGAAACTGAATCTGGCATTAGAAATGCATAATTACTCCGCCTTAAATTCCTAAACCACCTCAAATACACACCTCCATATATCCGAATATGTGAAAAGAGACAACATCTAAAACTAGGAAAACATAATTTTTACTGAACCTGTCAAAATTATAAACATAGTAAACATAAGTAACAGTATTCTTCCATTGTATAATATGGTTACCATATCTGTATTAATTCATTCTGAACCTAAGTCAGCTAGTATATCTGCTGTTATTTTCGGTGGTGGTTGATTGCTTTTGTAAGCATTAACGACCTCTTGCCAAGTGAAGGGAAAAAATGATGATAAAAAATTCAACTCAAAATGAGGAGTCCTATGTCTAAATAAATATGAACTTGTTTGTAAAGGGCAGGTATTGGGCATACACAATTTCACATGTTTTAAATCCCATAATCTCTAGAATTTTGAGTTTGAATTTTTATCAAATTGCCATAATTTTTCACGCCTGCAGAAAATTAGGGGTAGGGTAACATTTTGCTTATAATTTTTCTAGTAAGAGACCCTTCTGTTCAAACTTACTACCTATGTTTTGCTATTGCATTTCTAACAAATGATACATCTAGGGTATACCCTTTGTGAAATTATGTCATTTGAAGTCCCTCAAATGGACAAAACCTCAAATCTTTGCGTATCATTATTTGTACTTCCAATATACAATTTCACAGAAGTTTCACCAAAACAGAGGTAGTTGAACAATGCAAACTATTTTTTATTGTAAAGAATAGGTGATATTTTACCATTAAATTTAAAAGTGTCACACTGGGCTTATCTTTTGTTCGTAGATATGGTCATTTTCCAATAGCAAGTCAATTTGTCACTCAAAAAGGCCAAAAAGTTTTTGGCCAAACTTGACCAATAGGATTCAATACTCAAAAGTTGTGCTTTTCACCATTTTAGGCAAATCCTAACTGCATGTAATTTTCACCCTAGAACCATTACAATTGATCATTTTTTTTAGTGTTTTCATATCTACCTAAATAATTTTTCACAACCCCGTGTCCGGCCCAAATCGCAAGTCAGATCTTGAATGCCGTCATATCCAACCATTCTCGTCCACCTAGTGGCATCTACGGGGTAGCCCATCGGAGTAGGATACTGTACGTAGACGGCACTCACCTGTATACCTATACTGGTACTTTGCAAGCGCTATCTTGCAGCTACCGCAAACTCAACTAACCCAGTGTGTACTGTGGCTGTAGCTGCCGCGGTAGACACGGTGGTAGCTGCCCGTATAGGCTACCACTTGAGTAAGAAAAACGGCGTGTACCCAAGCAAATCAGACGCAATCTTAATCGTAACACTTTTCGTTACAGACCTCTCTTTTTTTAGGTTGGCAGAACCTGACCCTCATGTATTTAAAAACATGAGCAGCAGAATTTACTGAATTCATAAAAAATTACTCCTCAGTGGGTGCTAATGTCCTTATAATACAACTCGACAGTACTGATTGCAAAAAAGGCTTAGAATAAACAATATACACCACA
The DNA here is from genome assembly GCA_023653785.1 of Ophioderma brevispina. NCBI lineage: Eukaryota > Metazoa > Echinodermata > Ophiuroidea > Amphilepidida > Ophiodermatidae > Ophioderma > Ophioderma brevispina. The sequence goes on from JAMKCH010048881.1 coordinate 15,289, forward strand.
GGCTACATAGCTATGTTAAAGTCGTCGCGTTTTAGCGATTTCCTATTCTGGTGACGCACAAATAGCCACTTAATTAATTGCAAATAATAGCATAATTGCATATTTTGAAACGTACATCGGATACTCAAATTCCTGCGCTGCATGATAGCCTATCATGGGCAACATCTTTTTTGCAATTAGAAAGTATTGATTGCGCTTAGTTATGCAAATGAGCTCATTAAATAATGCGTAATTGCTGTATCTCTGATACGTACTTCCAGATAGGCAAAATTCCTTCCCTACATGTGACTACTACTTCTAGGCCCTAGCGGAGGGGGGTAGGTGTTGCAGGGGTGTTGGGGAGGGGTTGGGGTATTGCGGGAGGGGGGTGTTTTGGGATGTTGGCGAGGAGGTGGGTGTTGCATGGTGTTGGGGAGGGGGTTGCATGGTGTGGGGGAGGGGTATTTGGGAGTGTTGGGGTCAGGGAGGTGGTTAGGGTGTTGGGGAGTTGGGGAGGAGAAGGGTGTGCGGGGGGGGTGTTGTGCAGGGAAGTGGCCAGTTGCGGGGTGTTGGGAGCGGGGTGTGGGGTGGTGTAGTTGCATGTATGTGCATTGTTAGTGATCACGACATAAGGCGGGGCCATATTTTACGCAAGCGTAAGTACGAGTTCGCCTTGTTTGGATTTTTCCCACCTTAATTAAATGGTTCACTTTCAGGTTGGATAGGGTGGCGGAAAAATGGTCGAACTGCCGTTGTAAATAGACATTAAGTCCAAACTGGATGAGCAAGTGATATGACACAGCCTCCGTGCAGGTGAAAGTCATGACGTGCGAGCAATTTTAAACCAACCCGGCAGGCAAAATGTACGTACAAATTGTCCAATAAACGATTTTGATAGAGTGACAGCACAACCTGTTTAGTTTGAATCAAGTGAAAATAGTAGCAAAACTCAGCGATTCTTTTCCTGGCTCGAATCTTACCTCACTCATGTCCATTCTTTGTCTACATATTCGCCACATATAAAAGCTCCGTGCTAGGGTTCACACTAGGTTTGAAAGACTTGCGTTTCTAGCGGTCCAGCTCAAATTTTGTGTGTTCCGACTGATTGTTTTCAATTGTTCGTGGAAGGGGAAGGGGGAGGCTGGGCGATTCCTATGTTCATTCGCATCGATTCTAACACCCTCCTTTACCCCACGTGGAATACCCCAAACACGGACACTTTGTTCCGACAAAATACCTTTACCGAAGTCAAAATTAACATTTAAAGCTATTAACCCTAACACGTCACAGGGTCACCCGCTATAACAACGGCAATAGAAGGCTATACAAAAGTGTCTCCTGAGTCCACGGCAATACCAAGCAATTGGTACTTGCACTTGCCGGTGAGCAATTTTCCTCCAGCGGAAAAAAAAAACGGCGGAAATAGCTTTGAAGTCGCACCGGCAATAGGCAGCAATAGGTCTCATGAGGGGAAGACGTCCCATGGCAATAGAAAGCAATTGGTTTTTAACGCGAAGGCATTGCGAAGCACTGACGGAATTGTGCGCTCTATTACGGGTGTTGCAAATTGCACCTTGCACATCTGCAAATTAAGAAGTCATTTACGTACAGTTACATCGTGCGGAAACACTTTGGGATTTGGGGAAGGTTAGTAGTGCCATTGGTGGGATACAAATGGCGACCAAAGACTACCTGATTATGGGCATGGAAGTCTCAATGGCAATAGGAAAGCAAATTGGTTTTTTTGGGCGATCTCAGGGGAACCGTTCTCACATGCATTAGACAGCAATGGGTGTTCTGAGGGGGAAAAGCGTACAGTTGGCAACGGCCAGCAATTTGCCTTAAAAATAGTTGTTGACCTCCAAGGGGCAGTTACAAGGCGCGAAGGTTAACCAATGCTGGTGGCCATCTGACATTGGTAGGGTTAAGGGCTTGCACGAGATTGCAAGCATCACCACTTTCTCCAAACTAGTACAGTAGTGGTCAAAATGTTTATATGAAACAGATTACACATATCCATTCAGCGCCTTTCGGTGGTGGCATACGCTTCCGTACAATTCAAGTTCAGGAAAATAGCACCAGACATCCACAATAAATGAATAAACATAAGAAATGTAAATAAATCGATTCAGAAGTTTGTGAAAATACCGTACGGCTTGATCAACCGTGACAACACCCTGAATTCGTGTTCAAAGGGTCTCAATGCGCCAACACCGCTTCCAAACAAATCATTGCACGAGAAAAGGTTGTTTCATTAGAACTATGGATTATGTGTTTATGGACGGGGACAATTCAAGGATTCAAGGGGAACGATAGAACTTTACAGCATTTTGCATTCATGACTCCATATTACACAGTGTCCCCCAAAAAAAACTTTTCCCCTAAAAGTGCCCCCCACAATTTCAGGCCTTTAATAAACATTTAAAATATGCAAATTATATTTATACTTATTTTAAAAAGTATTGTTCATTAGCTTTTCAAAACAGCAACCCCGTTGAATTTGGGTCCCAAATGACTGAGTTTGTTTCCCTAATGAATGAAACATGTTTAAACAAAACTTCAAAATTCAGATTATTCACTGATGATGTATTTATACCCGAAAATAAAAACAAAGATGAGCAAAGCCTTGAAAGACCCTTATTGACAACCTCTGCTCCTGGAAAAAACATGGCAGATGGGTTTTATAAACTACTCAAAGTGGCTTCAGCGTGGAGTGGTCACCCACAAAATGTTTTCATCGTAAATCAGTACCTCATAGGTAACCAATACGGTAAGTTTCAAATTACAAATCTGAAGAGTGAAACTTCAGCTCAATATCACAGAGAGAGCAGGAAAAAGGTTCAAGGGCATTTCATTGCTTCGAGTGCGCTGTATTCAAAAATCTTTTTTTCCACACTCGTTCCAAGGTTTAAAATTGTTTAACCCTTGTTAAACCTTGCCCTTTTTCATACTATTATTTGGTCAAATCCTCAACTGACTCGGGTGGCAAACATTTTTGAATTCACCACCATCAATTTTACTCAAAAGAAAACTTGTCTGTCCAATTTTACCGTGTTGTTTCCTATAAACGCCCCTGCTCTAATAAAACGCCCCCTATGAACTTTTGGATAAAACAATTCCAGAAAATGATTCGCTCACCTACATCGCCTGATTTTAATGGCCAGGACTAGTCGTAATGATCATAATCGCTGTTGTCATCATACTTTCTACAAAGTACAAAGTGATTTGTGGATTTCATGTGTAAAAAACATCTGGACCCCCAGTAACTTTAATAAACGTGTAAGGTGGATTTTTGTGGATTTTTGACTTTCCAGTTTGACTGTAATAAACGCCCCCTCTTTTGAAAAATGCACTGCCCCCGGGGGCGTTTATTATAACAATACGGTAAAGTTTCCCAAAAACGTCGTCATTTTTTATATTCCGTTTGTGAAATGCAGACCAGTCTATAGTAGAATAAGCTTACCTCTTAAGCACACTTTTTTGGACATTTCTCCTTCTCTTTTTCGAAAATTAAGCTCTATTTAAAAAAAATGAAAAAAACTTCCCTAGACAATTTTGTCTTGTCTCTAAAAAATAACGTAAGAAATCGTAATAGTTCATATTGTTTTTGTTTTTTGAAATTTTGGGGTCAAAATCATGTGTTTTAGTATTTCTCAAAATGGAGAGTTTTTACATTAGTCTGATGCCACCATTGGGTTCATCGTCCCAATTTCTTTTGAAAATGTATACTTTTACATACAGATCAAATATTTGCAAAGTTACAACCAAAATGATACTTGAAACTCAGGTTGACACTGTCCTTAATGCTGTGTTCATCAGGTTCCAACAAGAATATTGTAGTTAAATAAGTTATCCTCAAACTTTTCATATACGCCCACTGTTGAGAAATTTGCATACGAAAAGTGTGCACTTTTTTTGACCACTCTGTATAATTATATAATTAACCAATTGGAAAACGTGTTGGCTCTTAATGACAACATGTAATCGCTTTATTCAATATTAATGACCGTACCACGCCTGTTTTTGCAACACTTCCGGTAACGTTTGAGACAAACCAGAGTTTATAAAAACGGCTTAAATGGTATGAATTCGAAGAAATGAACCGCAATGCTTTACATGCAGTTTTCTTCCGTCATGACTGGTAAGGACATTAGCTGATTACAGTGGTTGGATGGTTTGTTTATTAGATCAATGGTGCTTTCAGCAACAATGGCTATGTGTGCCAATTACTATGTAATACTACAGTACTGTACGTAATTCCAATTCACATCAGTATGACCATGGTAGACTGGTTTGTTATGTTGTACTTGTATCTCAAACACAAAAACGAATCGTTTCGGATCCACACCATGCTATGTCCGAACCATTTATGGTAGATAGCCGTGCACCACAACTATACCGGTACTATGTCTATGATGAACACACCGTATCTCCAATGCCTGTGACCCATCTTTCCCCGTTGCCAAAAATCACGCAGGCGTATCCTCCGGCCAGCATCCAAAGCTTGATTCGCTAGGAACTGCTCAGTAAGGGATAAGCAATAATTCAAAGCATTAACCCGGGCTGGAACAACACCAGTAGGCCTGCGCTAAACGTCTGGTACCACGTGGGAGGTGGGGAGGGGATTGGGCTTGAGCCCGCCGTACACTAATGTATACCGGCACGTTCGACGTACCAGCCCCATTACCGTTTGGGTATTGTTCAGTTGTCACCATGTGTGTTCCTCTTCAGCAGTTAGTCGGGCAGGTCAACCAAGTACTATTGTTCACAGCAGAGCCTTTTACACTAGAAATTGTTGGAGCTTGTTAACTCACACCTATTTTTACCGAGGAGAGGAGAATGATAAGGAGCATTTGATTTTAAATTTCCAAGCCTTAAAACATACATAACAAAGAAGGAAGCTCGAAAATAACACTCCTGACAGTTTAGGAGCTCTTCGAGGCGCTCCGGAGCTATTGCTCTCCTCATAAATGAAGGCCTGTCAAGCGAAACTTGTAGGACAGGGTCATTTTACAGGGCTTTCAAACAAATACAATAGGCAAACAACCTTGCTATTGTCCACATTCCCATGAAAAGTATGCAGTTCAAATCCGAGAAAATCAGACCTTGTATAGCATTGAGAATTCAATTCGTGATGACTAGTAAAGCAAGGTTGTTACATTTTCCGAATGCATCGCGGTATTAAAGCAGAGTAATACGTACACAGACATTTTTGTAACACACAATTCAATGATTGGGGATGCTTAAAATTTGTTAATCTTTCTATAAACTTCAGAGACCAATTTTCAAAACTTAAAATTCATTCGCTTTTAATGTTGTTTTTAACCCCCAAACACCCTTTCACGTCACGGCCAACTTAGATTATTGCGTTCCCGCAAACCAATATTTACATTATTAATAATGAATTCAGGATTTTAGGGGTTTGAGGATTTTATCAGGACATTTTCAAGAGTGTTTTTCCACCAGCTTTTGAGGTCACAGCGATTCCATTGCCTTCTCGTGTACAACTAGAAAATATGCATGTTGGCGGACCTCCTGCATGATTAACTGCTTTCAGTGGACCTGCTTCCATTTTATTGAATTCAACTTCCGTTTTCTCAGATAATGGAAAACTCTAAAACCTTTCCCATTAATATTAGGCAATTATTTTGCCTGCTCAATTTGGCAACTGACTCAAACAACTCGATACAAACTCTTCAAGATAGATAGCATGAACCCTATTTAACAAACATTGTTTACTTAGTATTGCGCTACAAAATTTGCATCATTAATGTAAAGCTTTTAAAAAAAAAAAAAAAAAAATATTTCATTTTTTTTAAAATTCCTTTATGAATGCCACGAAGTTCATGCCAAAGTTCATCCTCAGGCTGGTGTGGAAGGAAGTCCGATTCTCAGATCAAAGAGGACGCACGCATTCACTCTGCCTCCCAGACTTTCCTTAAACCCCAAGTCATGTCAGGGAGGCCATGGTGTTAGTGGAGAAGGAATACATATGAGGACTGCATGCAGCGGAGGGCAGCAGTCAAAGTGATGAAGGTGATCAGATGGAAAGCTCTATTGATGATGAAATGGAATGAAGGCAATAAGACAATCTGCAGGTGTAACATTCAGTTGCAGTTTGTGTGGAGGGAAACTTCTCCCTGTTGCAAGTAGGTGAGGCCCGGGAGGTTGATGTAAAAATTAAAGAGAAAAATTATTCTTCAAACTGCAAAAAA
>JAMKCH010048882.1:0-11482 GCA_023653785.1 Ophioderma brevispina
TCAATTTTCCTTTCTTCAATTTTGCCTATTTTGGGGCCATTTTGGGCAGCCATCTTGGATTTTTACCATATGGCAAAAATCCCATGTACTATAATTAAATGACAATGACCAGGCAAACTGTTTCCTAAAAATTAATTTTAAAAACACCAATTTGTTTACAATTTTTCATATTAATACACTGTTATTTCCTGTAAATTTTGTCAAGTTTGGCGGCCATTTTGGCGCCATCTTGGATTTTATAATGGCACCAAACTTTTAAATACTATAATTTTGACATGCCAATCCCAGTAGCTATATCTTAAATTCATTTTAAATGAATTTATTACTTGTTTGATATAATACCTGATTTTACCTTTTTGGGCGGCCATTTTGGGCGCGCATCTTGGATTCTTAGATATGGTAAAAACTTCAAATACCACAATTTAAATGCCAATGACCCCAGGTAAGCTATATTCGAACATTAATTTTTTATGAATTTATTACATTTGCGGCCATTTTGGACCCATCTTGGACTATCGCCAGAGTGCCGAATTTATTTTTTAAGTGCATCTCAAAGTGTTAGGACCATAAAACGAATCTAAAAAAAGTGTGTTTTGGCTAAGTCCTGGTGGGGGGGGGGGGGGTCAGCGGATACCCTCCGTAGATACTCCCCTATAACCTGTGACCCCTTTACTTCAAACTATTCCCCATTGCAATTGCACAACATTGATTCTCAATACCATATATTTTGAATTTAAAACATTAGGCTAATTTACAAAAATTGTTCAACTTGCCTCCCATCACTCAGACGGGTTTGTATAACATTTGCCCAAAAGAATTTTCAGTGCTCCAGGCAATTGGACAAGTGCAGTTTTCAAAGGAAAAGGAAAAGAAAAAGCACCAAATCTAACGGCAAATTATTTGCCAACTTTTTTATTTCTGCTGAAAACTGTAATTCAATCAAACTCCCACCGTGTCCATTGTGATTGAAGTTCTTTTCACTCTTTGGGCCCGAAAGGTACCAGATTTTGCAACACGTATTAACATTTTTCTCTTTTTTTTTCACATAACTAATTTTTAGAATTCACATGAAAACTGACCTTAAAATTTTGGTACAAACAAGCCTTGTTTTAGATCAGTGATTTTAGATGTCTTCCCAATGAGCCTGCATGCTTGCTGCCAGTCATTCGAAGACATCTCCAAACCAACTTGCGTTATATCTACCAGGGTGAAAAGGTTTAACCTTTCCCAATGTCTTGCATAATACGTTGCTTCATCCATTTTTGATAATAAACATGACTGTAGTTTTTTAATTTGACATTTTTCAATTTGTGCAAACACCATTCAGCAATAAGAGTTATTACAGTATCCTGACATACAGGAAAGTAATCCAATTTGAAACACGATAGTTGGGACTACTTTTTTTACTGCCATTGACGCACACCCCACTAAATAATTCACTGGGGGGCCCCCCCAAACAGCTCAATGTTGGTGGCCTTACAGTTATGACCATGTAAATTTGTATAAAATGTTAAAGCCACATTCTGGCTTATATGCCCAAATCAAGTACCAATCTGTGGTGACTCAGTTTATTTCCGAGTAATATTCATTTGTCTTCAAACCCTTGAAGCTTGTCAAGTTATGTCTACATTGCAGCAACGATCTTCCTGATCCTTGTGAAAGTCTCTCAGTGTGGTTCATGACAAATATTCAAGCTAACGCTGCTATAAAATGTGTACTGCGTTAACAAGGAACGTACATCAATGCAATGTTTGTGATTATACTGCAAATATACGAACTATTACTTGTAGAGGGGAAATAGGGCTCATCATTTTCCTGAGGTCAATGACTACAGGCCTTTTTACCCCATTCCAAAGGGATGAGGTTAATGAATGAGTTAGGGATCCATGCTTATTTCCCTGAATTAACCATTAGATTGTTTTATACCTCACTGGTGACTCTGGGCGGAATGGATAGGCCTTCATCTGGGGATGAGGGTCATACAGTAATATTGCCAATGAATATAGCATATACTTCAAGATATTATGAGGTTTTATATTATTTTGGATGGCTTGAGGTTGATAACACAAAACATGAGCTTGTGAAATTGAAAGTTAAAAAGTAATTTACCATCTACAGTTTCAGGTCTTTCAACATTTGTGCCCAGTGAAAGTTTTCTAATGTAAGAGGAGAGCGTGGCCCACTGTTAGGATATTCGCCTTTGGTGCGGGGGGTCCCAGGTTTCAAACCCCCCGGGATTAAAGCATATGGCATATTTTTTTTAGATCCACCCAATTTTCAAATTTATATTTTTGCACAGTTAACGTTTGTAATTGTCTAGGAACCTTTAACTGCGAACGATAATGCTAAAAAATGTTTTATTTATCACAAAATCAGCGATTTTGTATTAGATTGGGATCCCAGATTGGACTAACGGCAGAGCTTGAAATTGGCCGCGTTATGTCCGTCCATTATGATATAGTGCCACCTCGAGAAAATCCTTTAACGTGACTTGCCTGAACTTTAAAACAACTAATGGATGAGCGTAACACGTCCATGGCGCTATTTCCCGCTTATTTCACATTGGAAGGCCTTTTTTCCAGCAGCCGTTGAAATTATTTCCGGGGATCCCCAATAATAATTATTCTAGTACAAATTTCTTCGTTTGGACACATAGACATTTCGAGCTTACCCATGCACAGGTATAGTTTACTAGCCAGTACCAATACACCGGTGTAAAAATCTCCAAATATTTGAAAAATTGGTGGCGCTCTTCAAAAAATGTGCCTAATATTGCTTCAATCGGGTACTAAATTCTGGATTTTAATTGTGTATATGAGCTGCTGATTAAAACTACAGTTTCCACTCTCCCCCTGGTTCATTTGGACGTGGGCAAATGAACCACGACATATACTGTCCTTTCGAGGGGACGTTAAGCCGTCAGTCCCATGTACAGAGCGTCATACCTGTACATATATACAGTCAGTTTAGAAAGAGTAGGGTGTTAACCCACGATAGTCCCAAGCGTCCTGGTCAGTTTCAAGCGCTACCCCTAGCGAAGTGGTTAACCACTGTTGGTTATACTATGCGGTTTGGCCTCTATTATGGTAATAAATAAATGATGAATGCGAGATATGATCAAGTCTATTGTTGGTAAATCCATGGAAGTCTCAGGTTAGAAGGTGACCCACGGCATGGGCAGATGGAAGGGGGATTTGGGGTGGGATGTGGAGGTAGTGGAAAGGAGCCCTGAGTGAGTTGGGAAGGGGAACAGGAAGAGTGGGGAAGGGAACCCTGGGTTAGTGGGGAAGAAGATCGGTGGTAATTGGCTAAAAGGACACTATGTGGGGAACTTCCAAAGCTCTTTAAAACTATTAATTTTGGTATAACATTATTTTTAAACTTATGCTTGATACTTGTTTTTATTCTTAAAGAGTACACGGGACATGCTTTAAAATAGTTATAATACCTCCCAAAATGGTTTTATTCACCCAGTATGTATTGGTAGCAATGTAAAATCTGCATGAAGCAGTTAATGAGGAACCGTAGATTTGATAAATTGGCATAGCGTCATGGGCTTCAGACAAGCTTTGAAGGAAGTTCCAAAATGAAGTGAGCAAGAGGTCCATATGTACCCACCCTTTGGAAGTTCTACAGTAACAAATTCTTTTTCATTTTTGGCCTTAGGGTTAGGGTGTTTGTTAAGTGTAGGGCCATAAATAAAAATAATTTGTTTCCTGTACCCGTATAAGTGCGGGGTACATATGGAACTTTTCCGAAAGTGCATTAGCACGTGGGCCGCGATGACACGAAGGACGTAAAAGTAGAATTTTAGTTTGCCTTTTAGTTTGCTCACATGGTTTGTCATGATTGTCATCGTGGAACCAGACACCAAATGAAACATAGATGGTGGCTAGAGTGCTAGATTAGAAATAAGACCATGGTAAAATGACGAAAGATTTGCTTAAAAAAACCCTCAAAATAAAGCCTAATCCGTTCTTTCGAGCCACCCCAGTTTCTAAAATGTGCGTGTACCAGTGGTGCTTGCGAATGGTAAAATATAAGCTTGTATGTACACAATGGTGGGTGCCTTTGTGCCGCTTTGTTGCTAAGTTGTGAGTTTACGGGTATGGGGTGCCTTTAGGGGAAACCCCATGAATACCATTAAATTATGCGTGAATCTTGTCTACTTTAGAACCTTGGTTTCATGTCAAGAAAATGGCCTAACAAAAAGAAATGATGACGGAAGCGTATTTTTAAATCACATGGTCGTAATATCCAAACACATTCGAAGAAACAATATGGGTCATGTCAGCCACAGCACACGTGTGAGCTTTGTTACAACACATGCAACCTTCTACGTCACTCTGCCGGTCAAAGCCAACTCCAGCACCTTGCGACGTGTTGTGAGAAACAGGCAGAAGGCCCTGTCCGTTTGGGTATATTTATCCTTCAAATTAACCATTTCCGATGTTACTTAAAAAATCGTATTGAAGATTGCTCCACGGATCACTGTGATAAGGATTACAAAAATGTAAGAAATTGGGATTGGCAAATGTCTACTCAAGCCGTGTCCATTGACCTTTAATGCAAAAGATACCACCCAATACATGTTACTTTATAAAATGATCTGGCCAGGTTTAGTCAGTCTACCCACAGACAAACACAATACGTGTTTCTATAGTCCGTGTCTCTACCTCATGCAAGCTATGGCATAAACATTACACCCGTGCAAAGAAACGCCCTCTTTGTGCGCGCGTGAAAGCGCCGTCGCTTCAAGTCAGCGCTGATTGTCACTGCACAGAGTAAAACCGGCGGACTATAGGTGGATTTGTTCTCTGAAAGTCAATACAAAAATTTGGTCCCGCAATGCAAATGCAGAGAGTGGCGTGCTCTAGTGGTTAGCAAGCTTGCATTTGACCAATGGTCCCTGGTGCAAAATCTCAGTGGGGCTATTTGCTGAATTTATTCTAGGTACTCAATCTGGATTTGATATGTAGAGAAGCTATGAGATTAAATCGGAATTGCACACTCTCTTCACGGTTCATTTGATTATGGGCAATGATAGTCCATAAGATCTCACTGTTACCATTGGTGTGTTCTTCACTGTTGGGATGTAGCAACAGGGTGTGATTAAGCTGCCTGCCGCTATGTAATACTTGCTTGTCTCTGTCTAATTTGTTCATTGTTCCTGTAAGGCGCTGTGTTCTTTTGTAGAGTGCATATAAATGCGGTTGTTCTTATAATGCAATGAGAGGAATGAATTTAACAAAGGAGGATAGCCTAACCTCTAAAACTCTGAATATGCCCATTGCATTGTGGGAACAAATACCAACTGACTCCCAAGAAGCAGAACCCAGCAACAAATGCTTTTTTATCAACTTAAACCAAAATTAAAGGAGCGTTTGGAAGTCAATGCCATAATGCATGCAATTTACCTATAACTGAAAGGTACTAAACACATGTCAGTACTTCTAATAAGTGATAAAGATATAAGAACCCAATACATTTCATGATCCATGTAAAATTCCCCAAAAGTACCTGCACTTTGGACTAAAATGAGTGCAAAAGTCCGGGGTTATTTAGGTAAGCACTTCAGTGATTGCTAAATCAGAAAAAGAAAAAATAGTAGAAATCAGATTTGTACATGTCTGTTAACAAGTTCCAACCATACCTTACAATGCTAAGAATGATAGACAAGATCGGGGTATCTTAGTCATACTATCACGTACGCACAACTTTCTGCAACACGTAATTCATATCTTTGAACAGGGATTCATATCTTTGAAACACTGTTTGCTCCTTTTTCATGTCAGTTTCAGTTGCAAAAATAACTTACGAGAGTTCTCAGACTTATCCTTCACATTTAAGCTATTTCTGCAAAAGTTTCCAAATATGTTTGTCTCTTTCCAGGTGAATTTGTCTTCTTATCATGGTCCCGAACACAGTGGTGCTCAATAGATCTAGCCCAAAGATGGTACTATGTCTTTTGTACAATTATTTCTGCAAGGTCTGTTTGCAGTTTCTCCAACAATGGGCAGACCAAGATATGTTCCATTGTCTTGTGCTGTTGCTGTTTCCAAACCACAGGGAGTGTCCTGATCTGCTTCCAGGTAGCCCCCCACTTCTGCAATAAACCTTATAATTATATCGGCCAAGTTTCTAGGTTCTCATCTGTGAGACATCACATTCAGCCCATGATGATCTGTTCCAATGGAAGATTTTGCTCACCAGGTTCATATACCAATATATATATTTGGTTGGGTGTTACAATTTCTTTCCTTCAACAAGGTGCTCTCTTACCTCTTAGAGCCTGATAAAAGGTTGGACTTTGCCGTTAAAGCGGGATTGCCCGATTTAAAGTATATAAAGTTTTCATCTGATAGAATGGCCTTCACTCAAAAAACCCTACCTGTAAAGTTTTGCGCCGCTTTTCAACCCATTTTGATATGAGAGCTAAAAACAATGATTTTGTAATTCCCATAGAGTACTGTGTAAAATTAATATTGGGTGACCAAAATGGGGCACATTTCGCTCATAAACAGCCAAAACCAAACATCCTGTAGCCTTAAGATTTCACAGGGTATAAACGAGAAAAATAGTCGCTTTCTTTGATACCAAAAGGTTGACCACTTCTGGTAAAATCTGGGGTGCCTGGGGACGAGCTTTAGCGATCGGGGCCATGGACTTAGAAACTCCAGGTGAATCAAAGTCTTTAAGAATAGGATTTTTGTGGAATTACATGACATTATTGAGATAATTTACCCCAAAGTGGTGCACTGTAGTGATTCAATACACCTATGATTCACGTGGTACATTTGTATACCACATGTACTACAGCTCAATTATAAATTATTTTTCTAATTTTAAGGGTATCTATAACTGGGAACAACTACAACAGATCATTTCTAAAAGCTTGACATGGCAAGGTTCAGCATTGAGAAACTAGACAAGAGCCATTAATATGCTGCATATGCCAGGAGACAATTTCCGGAACCCCCGAGCCCTACCCTTGTCTGCACCCTTTCTGTGAAGAATGCTTGGAGGATGGGCTGAAAAGAGTGCTAAACAAGGTGTGCTAACCTGCCCTAGTTGTATGAAGGAGACAAATTACAGAAGAGGCATCAAGGGATCCTGCTCTTTCTTGGTTATAGTCTTCAGGAAACACTGGAGTGGACAAAGAAGGTAACAATCTTTGTGATTAACTAGTGAAAACTACATACCCCCTATAAATAATGTAGGCCCTTTGGAATACATATTATTTTAAGGGTGCCAAGGCATTTTTTGAGGGGGCAAATTTTGGTTCTTCTCCATAGACCTGTACAAACAGTCAGTTCATGGGGGGGGGGGGGGATGGCATAGGGGCTCGGCTTCTGAGCAGGGGCTTGAACCCCCTTCCCCATTTCATTAGGTAAAGCGTCACTTTGTTTCCGTTTTATGTGTCACTGTCAGGCTAAGCCTCAGACAGGCTTGCTTCTACCGTGTTCAATATAGTGATAAAAACAAAGACATTGGCTCAAAAGCAAAGGCTTTAGTTTAGAAAAGCTGTCGAATTTACGGTTATCATGAAGTGTACGTACGTCTTACACACCGCCTAAATTATGTAAACAAAACCGCAGTCAACAACATTGCATGACTGAGCACTTGATCGGGTATGGTGTGTATCGGAACATAAATTTTTGACTTGTCTCATCAATCGCCTCTCCCAATTTTGTTTTTATGATCACTATCTAACACTATTCTTTACTATAACTTATTTTACAAAGTAAAGAAGGGGAACAGTCTCTGCAAAACAATGAAACTTCATTCCCGAAAAATCACATTATTCTCATGGCGCAGCCATATTGAATAATATTTGTATGACGTATGCTTTGGCGAGGAGTCGGAGTTTCGAGGTTTACGACAGTTTTTATGACGCCCTGCGTGCGTGTTTGTCATACGTCATGAAAAAAAATGTCCCCTCTATGTAGTCAATAGTGTAAAAGATAGATAAGGCAATGTGGGTGCTGATGCCTGTAAGGCTGTGTATAACACAATCCGTGCAGATGATTTGAATTTCACTAACAGTGGACACATTATGAGCCCACAGATGCTACTGCAAACCCTTTATTTATATTGCTATAACTAAAACAGCTTGGTTTCAAGGAAAAGCATTTGCGACCCATTTTATTACAGAAAGAATAACAGGCAGTAAACTGAACAATCAGAATGCTGCCACTTTCAATAACGGGCAGTTAGAAAGAATAAATACCCAATATACTTGTCCATCTAGAATTCGAATTGAATTATGGATGGAAAATGGTCTTAAATTAATACAAATGATTTCCCAACATTCTGTTTTACTGATAATAATTTATTAGACCACAACAATCTTTAAATATATTTGCATCATCATTTATCTTTTTATATTAAAAATGGATTGTTTATTACAGAATAGGGATAGGGCTTAACACTGTTGTAGCAACTGCAAATACTCTGGAAATTCAGCTACTGTTCACTGCTTAGACTGCAAGGAAATCCAATGTGCCGATATGTCTACTTGCATCAGACTTTCAAAGCCTTTAAAGATCCCACCGGGGTGGTAGTGCTGGTTAGTATCCATGAAGGATTCCATCAAGGAAGTACTGAATTAGCCAAGGAGAGATACTGCGAGGAACATGAGGATAAGAAGAAAAGGTTCTTCTGTGAAACCTGCGGCAAACCTGTCTCCAAGCATCTATTGTATTGGAAGCATGCTGCCAAGATCACGATCAGTCATTTAACAAGAAGCGTCTGCAAAGCGCAAGTTTATACCCTCAAGAGGTGATTACAATGGTAGGAAGACAAAAGCGGACATTTGAAAATGCAATTACGGACACTGAAAAGGATTGAAACGAACCCCAGAACAAATTTTTGATAAAATAAAAAATACGTTGACCATGAGAAGAATCACACTGGTAATAACCAGTTGGATAAGATATTTTTTTAACGCAAGAAATCAATAAGTGCACGTATGCCAAAAAACCGAGCAAGCCTAAAGGAGTCAAAGAAGTACTGCAGAAATCTCTACATAAAGCAAAAACACAACGCATGGTGCGTTTTGACCAATTTGACCGAAAGCCGCATCCGACTGGAGAGAGTATCTGAACTAACGTCTGCAATGAAAACCCTAGAAGAAGTGAGAAATTAACAGGCGACCCTGCTGCTGAATGTTGTTGGCATAGATCGATTCCTTTAATGCCATATTACATCAGGTTAGGTCTGCATACATGGATACGATTGGCAATTCAAACCCACTCCACCACCCACCCTACAGGTTTCTCGCCATTCCCGCAGACTGACCACATTGCAGTGCCGAGACTATAATGGAACAAAAGTCTTCTCAAAGTAGGTGACTGCAAAACTGACTTTTCTCCGTTCCATTTGTTTATGCATCACGTTCACCCAAGATGGCAAGTATGTGATTACTAGTCATACACAAAGCAGGTTCACATATATGATACTTCAGGTAAACAACTGTCATCATTTCCCATTTGTGATACAACAACAAAAACAACTAAACCATGGCCATGTAACTATGGGAAACCAAGGAAATATCATAGTAGGTTCTCTGCCAAATATAGTACTATCCACAGCGCCAAAGGCAACTGTCGTAATTTAAATAACTGGGTTTTCTTATGCCTGCTGTAAAACTCAGGAATGGAAACATTGCTGTTACTACACTACTAACACCCTATCAATCTCCTTACTTCCAGCTGATGTGCCTCATCTGGTATGTCCTCAAAATTCTAAAACACCTCCTGGAGTCACAAAATGGCAACCTGTTTGTACTCTGTTGAGTAAGAGAGAAGAGTTGTTTGTTGTTTACCAATTTTGGTGAACTCAAGGTGTGTTCATGTATACAGTCGGAGGGGACTATTTGGGATTGTCACTACGAGGTGGGGAAATCCGTGGGGCAATTGCTTGTCACAGAATGATCAGGATTGTTAGTTTCTGAACGTGCTTTTGAGCTCATGACAACGTGGAGTGAGGATATTTAAACGACCATGAGAAAACTTTAGAGCAAAATTGTCATACACCATACACAAAGTATGAATCATAACAAAGGAGATCCTTTTCCAAAGTGATGAAATGTCAGCAAGACCTTACCTCAGTGAAAGTTTAGCTACTATATGCGAAAGAGTGATTTTTTTTTAAATTTGAAATATTTGTGCACTATGCATGGAGTATAATGTGATATTGGAAATAATTTTGGAAGTGGAGCTGGAAAGATTTGGGTTTCTTTTTCTTTGCTCATTATGCATGACTTTTCTCCCTGATAGGTATAAAATACTTAATGTGATTTAGGACACAATTAGCAATGTTATCATAACAGTATGCATTAAAAAATGGTATAAAGAGTAAGGATCAGAATAGACAAAAGTATTATAGAAAATACCAGAGTATGGTAGAGAATTTAAACACATTGTCCATTAAACTCTTGATAACTTTGATACAATCAACCATAACAAGGGCAAAGCATTTTTAGCCCAAGTTTTCTAAGCAGTTCCAGACATCATCTATTGAAAGCTATCAAATTTATATGAGGTTGAGGTTGGAGGAATAGCACTGTTTGTAGGGCTCTGACCTAACAGCTAATTGTGTACCCGGGTACACGTGATTTTTTGGGCAGGTACCTGGTACCCAAACAGACAAGTGCAGTATTCGGCAAAAAAGTTAAGCGTTCTTCTCCATCAATCCCATCCCAGTTTACCCCATCAAATTGAATTTTTTGGTAGGACTGAGACCTTCATCAACAGGGCTAAATCGGTTTAACACGTAAGTGCAGATCTTCTGCATTTCCGTTGGTGCATAATGGGGTCCCACGTGCCTCGCCTGAAAACCACTTTGCCGTTGGAATTTTTTACCAAAACTCTGGCATCGATGGGGTACACCAACAGACCACATACAAAAAAAAAAAAGAAAATCGGTGGTACTATCAAAATGGCGGTCCCAAAAAAAAAACACAATTTTTCGGATTCGTCACCAAATTCTCCGCCCTAAAATGAAAAAAACCAACTTTCCCGAAGGAATTTTTTCCATAAACTTTGGCTCATAATAAGAGAACAATCACTACCTTTCAATGCTGAAATAAAAATTTTTTAAAAAAGTTACGCAATTATGAATTAAGGGGTAAAAAACAGTTTGGGAAAGTGTCACCATAATGCTTATTTAAGCTAATTAGCCAAAATGCATGGCCGATTTTTTTCCCCCAAAATATGTGCAACTGATTTTAGGCAATTAGAACAATAAGAGGGCTTGAAAATGAAATCCTGGGTCCACATGAACCACATTATGCACTTCGGGTGGTTAAATGTTTTGTGTGGTGCGTACATCTTTTATTTGTTGTATTTCTTTGTCAACAGTGCCCACTTTGTGTTAGTGTTGTCGACAACATGCTGGTCACAGCGATACTACATCAGTAATATTGTGCAATTCATATCCAGACTGGAATAAAGTTTGAAAGAGTTTAAATACAGTGAGC
>JAMKCH010048883.1:0-130534 GCA_023653785.1 Ophioderma brevispina
CGTTCTTTGCGCACGTGCCTTACAGCGATTTATATAGTAGTACTACAACGTGTAGTGCTATGTATAGTTAGCCGGACAAGTGGCTGTCGTTTGTAAACAACCTGATCCCACAAAACCATTTGACCGTGTCGCAGAAAACAAATCTTACTCTGAATTTTGTGAAGTTTTAGTCCCCGAGCCTTTCTCATCACCGTAATAAAACATATTCCCCATCGTTAACTTTCACCCCAGTAAATAAATTCGTCGTCCATATGTGAAGCCGTTCCACTCGCTCTCCCTGTCAATGTCATACTGTTGTGCCTCGAGTGTTCTACTTGAGATTATCCCAAGTCACTTTACAGCTGACCACGACTAACAATCAGCGCACCAAATGCTGGGGAATCCCCGAAAGAGAAAGGCCCGCCCTGTATAATTTTCCGCTGCCTACCACATACCCGCCGGCCTGAGCAAACCTTAGTTTGTGCGTGCTCATCAAATGGGCCATGGGGGACAATTGATTTTTCCGATTGGCTAATATATTGTCTTTTCCATTTGTTTTTTAAAAGTTTTATATCTTGTTTTCAAAAACAGGGTGTATTGAGTCAATCCCACAATGGCACCAGTTTTGGGAAATTTCATCTCAGTAGGGTCATGTGATCCCACACAAAATCTATTATTAACATCATTAAACACCCTGACTTTACGCTAAGTTTTAGCACAAAAGCGTAGTTACTGACGGAAATTTTAGCATGCTCATGAAACTCTCTTGTGGTTCTAAACTTTCGGAACAATTCTCCTCCCTAAGTACTGACCATGTGTTTAGTACAGGTACGTACAAGGCATCATGGGATTGATTCAAAACGCATCTGTTTTCAAACAGTCTTGTTTTAACGTTCGTGTTTAATTTTCAGATTGATTTTAAGCTGTTTTTACCCATTGGGGCTAATTTTCGCTTTTCCGGTTGTTTTATTTTTTTTTTGTTTTTAAAATAAAGTTGGGGATTTTTTTACTTCGCATGGACGTTACATGCTATACGGTTTGATTCAAACAAAAAGCAAGGGTAATTTCTTTAACCGCAATTAAAGTTTAACATAATTAGTCGCTCGCAACTGACAGACATTGGACAGTTTTTCTAAACCATTATTTAAAGCATATTAGAAATTTTTTTGAAAGGCGCCCAATTTTGAAAAATTCTTCAAATAATACTTTCTTTCAACAATGGAGGAATAAAAGGAACGGTTGATTAGAAGCATACGAGGATTTCCACGCTTATGATTATCAAGGCGGGATTATTAAAGGACCAAATAAAAAAATAATTGCTGGGGGAAGTGCCAAGGAAATATAAATGAGCATGGAAAAAATGGCCAGGATACAACTTCATTTTTATTACATTATACTTATGAAATAATTCCAATGGAACTTCCAATCCCTCACGATGACGTGTCAAACAGTATGATCGGTTTACTTTTTGTATTCTTGCTTTTTTTTAAATTTTGTATGTAAGACTCTAGACCTACATGTAAATAGTATTCCACCTGTTAAATATCTCCATCCATGCTTACCGACGATAATATGCTTCTGTTTTTTAAGGCTATAACTCAGATTTCCAGATGAGGGCGCACTCAATTTTCAAAAATCGGTCTTGCATACACATAATAATGCGTGTCCGTATACTAATCCTGTGTAAAATAAGCTAAGCCCAAATGGAAGTCCTTCATATAGAAAATAACAGCTTTGTTACAAAATTACGGACCGGATTTTGTTGTTATACACAGTATCCTATGGACACGGGTTATTAATATACATTAAAATGTTACTGCATGAATACGAAAATCGGATTCATCTCAAAACGTTGGATTGAGCATTGTCGGCGAATATCCTTAGTTCTAGGTTAACCATTTGTAATTAATACAGAATACATATTTCCAAAAATTTCTGAGTCGGCTTTGTAAAATCAAAATTCCATTGGTTCAGGATCGTAAAATACCTAAATATGGTTTGACCCGAAGTTAACTTACGATTTTACTCAAGAATCGCAAATAAGATCCCGGTGTATTCTGAAATTACACATGTCGCTCCTAAAAAAAACACTACTAAAGTGAACGATATAGAGTCGACTGGCAACAGCAGTTATAATACACAAAGTGGGCAATAGACCTTGTGTTGGGGGACATGAGGGCGGTACCACATATTGCGTATCAGCCCAGAAGGTTTGGTTAGAGACCGAGAGACCAAATCTGAACACGGGAAAAGTCAGAGAAAAAATATAACTTTTCCCCAAATATGTAAATTGCCGGGGACCCGTGTTGCGTGTAGCCCCAGGAGAGGGGGGTAAAGTTACTATGGGGTCAAATTTTTGAAACTGCTCTAAATCTAATGTAATATAGCTCAAACATTATTCCTTAGGTAAGCAGACTCAAAAAAGTCAATTGGGTCACAGTTGTGGTGCGTTTCCTGTCCAAGATATTTGGAAAATAGGTAAAGGTCATTTTGTTTATTCAGAAAGGTCACCCGTTGCAATGCCCAGAATTGGTTGTAAAAATATTTTTTTGAAATGTTTAATGATATGGAATCCAAATAGAAATGTGTTGCACTTTCGGCATCTCCCTGTTTGTATAAGAAGGGTACAAAATTCCTTGTAGGACGCTATGGGGACGGGGACATTATACCCCTCCTTATGAAAGGGAACCAACCTATGCCAAAATAAAAATCAATTTTGAATCAGTATCATAAATATTTTTTTAAATATTTTTACAAAGAGATCTGGGTATTACAATTGTGACCTTTCTTGAATAAAACAATGACCTTTGCCTATTTTCCTAATATCTTAGAAAGGAAGCCCCACACATGTGTGACCCAATGACTTTTTTACTCCTGGTAAACTAAGGAATAATATGAGATATATTTCATTAGATTTAGAGGAGTTCAAACATTTGACCCCCATAGTAACTTTACCCCTCCCTGGGGCTACACGCAAAAACGGTCACCGGCAGACGTTCATATTTGCCAAAAGTGATATTTTTTCTCTGAATTTTCCCGTATTAAGCTATTGGTATCTCGTTCGTTAACCAAAACCTTCTGGGCTTGACGGTTCATATTGCTTTTGTCGTCGAATCGATAGGCGAGGAGGAAAGTTAAAAGAAAGGAAAATGCGTTTTCAAGTGTGTATGTTAAAGGGTGGATGGGCCGATTAAGTCGATACATTCCTTATTTTGATTAGAATAGCCTTCACCCCAAAAAACCCCACCTGTAATATTTCGCGCCGATAGGCCTATTCGGTGCTGAAACGTGTTTGGTTTTTTGGAACCCCATAGGAGTACTTTGTAAATTTAATTGGTATACCTAATGGAGCAGGCGAGGATCGAGGAGGGGAGATCCGTTCGCTGTAAAATATAGCACAGATTGACCACGATGACCATCTTTAAACGGTAAAATTCATATTAACAAATTTGAATCCTTAATGAAATCCCTTTAAGAGTCGACCAATATGGTCTATAAATTAAGTGACCAAGGGGGTTTGAAGGTCCTAGGGACCCTCTCAAAAATTGGTTTTCGAGCTGGCCGCTTTACGTGTGGGCTTTGTCGCCGAAATTGCTTTTGATACCAAAAAAAAAAAATTAAAATCGGCCAAAGCCGTAAGTGAGCTAATTAGTGCGGGTCCCCTGGAACCCCCCCTTGGGCACTAATGGAAAGTCATTGAGAATCTTAAAACAAAATCAAAGAACCACTTATATTTTTTTTAATATTTTTATGTTTGTGTTTCTATTTAAAAATACATTAACATTAAAAATAATAACCCTTTATGTGCTGAAAAACCAAACAATGTCAATGGGACGGTGTTAAACCGTTACGTACAAAGTCTATGGGAAAATGACGTGTTATTTTACAACACCAGTTAAAATTACAGATTCCTAAAACTGAAGTTTTTGTTTGTTAAATTTTTTAATTTTCGGTTTTTTTGTTTTTTAATATCAACATTAAAAATAAGCTTGTTATTTGCTTTATCGAAATTGAAAACAAGTAGTAAAGGTTTATCTTGGAATATACGCAGTATAGTAAAAGCGGAACATGTATAACAATGTTAGAGGGGACTATTAAACTTTTAATGATGCTAAAGTTCCAAGATCGCTAATGGATCGTCCCCAGATTTGACCGGAAAAGTGGTCCAAATTTTGGATCATAAGAAAAACTACTATTTTTCTCATTACCCTGTAAAATATTAAGGCCAAAGGATGTTTGGTTTAGAGTTATAAGCGAAAACGTGGCCCCATTTTGGTCAAAAAAGATAGTAATTTACTCAGTACTCTATTTGGGGCATAAAGAATCACGGATTTAGCCCTCGCCATCAAAACGATTGACAATACTGTAAACGGCGCGGAATTTTACAGATTGGGGTTTGGAAGTGAAGTGCGGCCATCAATAGGAAAAACTTCAGATCCTTTAAATCGGGGCCATCCCTTTTAACACTATAAAAAACCAAAATTTGTCAATTAATATGCCTACCCCGCGGAATCATTATTAAAAAGCAACAAATGCGTACGATGTTGGTACCAGAGGACAGCCTTGGTCCTCCGGGGTCTATTGGTTTTCACATAAGGACATAATACCAATGGCGTCACAATTACGTCAAAGTTCTTAAGTTTGCAAAATTGTTCATTTCCACAGACACGCATCCTTGTATAAAATGCACAAAATAGAATTTTGCGCCACAAAGTGCAGAAATCTATATCGGACCTTCCATTCGGGTTTAGCGCCCCCCCCCCCACTTTTTTAAATTTAAATAAATGTAGATTAAATATAAACATAAATTTAGAACCTTACTGTGGCACACTATTAAACAAGTGATCTAAGATAAAGGGAAAATCAGTATCATATATAGGCAATAATGTGCCCCAAGTACTGCCATTGATGATACTGCCAAACTTTTTTCTATCCATTAACTAAAACTTGATTTTATAAGAAATGTATGAGCAGCCCATCATTGCAGATAATGGGCAGTAATCTGACCAATCAGAATGCTGCCTTTTCAATATGGAAACATAAGGCGACTAAAAGAGAACCCTGTTATACGGGCGATCGGACCTTATTTCGAGTAGAGTCTTTCGGTCAGTTGGGCGAATTTTTTCTTTTTAAATATTATTTTTCTTTTTCTGGAGTTCAAAATTGGCCTAAAATAGCCAAATCTGAAATCACTAGAAAAAAATGAAAAATTTTTACAAACAAATTTTCTAAAAAAACACTTGTCCCCCCCCCCAAATTGATAAATGTTGGGCTAAAACAGGCTGATTTTTATCAGGAGTTTTGGAAAAACTAAAAACAAAAAAAATTCGCAGTAACTGTACAAAATCAGGGTCGTTCCGGTATGCCCGTAAAACAGGTTTTTTTTATTTTCGTCTCCTAAATGTAAGCGAAATTTCTTTATGACAACTACTAACCCGGTACCGTTAATATACCGTCATATATACGAAATATTTTTACGAATGTGGTTAAAACGGTTGTGCGCACCGAAGGAAATCACCTGGTTGCGTTACACTAGGTTAAGAGGCTGACTCGATTTCCCGATGAGGGCGCCCTCATTTTCAAACAAATTAAGTTTTTTTGCATATACATATGCTTTTTTTCATATACTAAGTCACTGTGTGAAATAGCTAAGCTCAATTGAAGTCTTTCATTAATAAAATCCCAACTTGTTATAAATTTCCGATCCGGAATCTAAATCCATGCACACAGTATCTAATGGCTCGTATACTACCCAAAAATGTTTACTGCACGAAACTAAAGAGCCGATTCATCTCAAACTTTGGAATTTGCATTGCCGTTCTAGTTGACTATCTTAATAAATACAAACACGAAAAAATATTTCAAAATCTCCTGAATCAGCTTTAATGTAACTAAGTCCCCCCCCCCAAAAAAGTTTTTTTTTTGTAATCACAATGTAACCTCGAAATTGGATAATTCTATATTACGATTATACAGATCGTAGGTTTCAATTAGTATAAGTACAGCATTAAAACACACAAATTAAATGTGAATAACATGACAACTCCCTTAGAATATAGAAGTGAATTTCACCGATTCTCTTGACTGACCTATTATCGATTTTGATCCCTAAAGTAACAATCTTTGTCCCAGCGATTAAGTATTCGTTCACAATTTATCCAGGGTCTTTGAGACAGCTGGACGTGCAAACTACACTCTAAAAGTGTTTTTACAATTTGAAACACTTTGTGCCGTTCAATTGTAAAACGTGTTTATGTTTAAAAGCTAAAAGAGCATGTCAAATGCTAAACATTCAATGTTTAATTGCTAAGCACAGCCATTATACACACTAAAAATGTTAAGCATTTGAACTGTTTACAAAGTAAGGCAAGAAGGAAAATGGTTTAGAAAAAATGTTAATTCCTAACACAGAGGCCCGTTTATTCCAACAAGGTTTTTAGCGCGATTTTAAGCTAAGCGAACGTTTATATGCGAGCTAAACGTATCGCTTAAGTAGACGCAATTCCAGAAAGGAGTTAAAAGTTAAACGCAATTTAGCCGCCAAAATGCATCGAAAATGAAATAGGTACGGGGCTATTTGCCATGGGTCAAAGGAAAACAGGTTCATTTTGATTACATACTTCGCAACTTCGCAGAAGTAAACCAATTTTCCACTATAAATAATAATAAATTTTATATTACCATTTATGGTTATGGGCAATGAAAAGGTTGCAAATTTTCATTGAAATGAATAAATGCAATCGCAATTTGTTCTTTCTGAAATGCTAATTGACTCAAGAAAAATAATGGAATTATTGGACAAGTAAAGCCACCTGCTATTCAGCGGACAAAGCAACTTGAGATTCCCCTTATGTTAGTAGTTGACCTGCAGAGTTGTGTTACTGTCCATGCAGGTGAAATAGAGTCAGGCGTTAAGACTGGTTATCCCTGCCCAGTTTTGGGTAGACGTTTCAAATAGAAAGGCTCAAGTACGCAAATGAGGATGCCTTTGATTTCCGTCATGCATTGTGTGATGTTGGGCAGTAGCGCAGGACGGAAATCATTGGCAACTCCTTTGTATATACTTGGGACTTCAATATGAAGCGTCTACCCAGGTTTTGGATTGAGCGGGCCTCGTTCGCGATAATAAAAAATAAACTTGATGTTCTACTGTGAGTTCAAATAATTTGAATGTTATATTTCATCATTTATTGAAAAAGAAACTAATTGGAACAAAACTCACGGTGGTGGATATGTTGCTTTGTAAGGCGGTGACTATAACATTTTTGCGAAGAAGCAAGATCAAAAATTATTGGCGGACCTCATTTCTATTCAATGTACCACCAGATATTTAGACAAATACAATAAGGTCTAGCGACCTATGCTAACATCACGGTAAATTGAATAGAAAATGGGGTTACGCGACAAGTTACTGTAAGTTAAAGTTTTGTTCCTGCAACAAAGATGTTAGGTCGTCTGCCAAAACAACTCTTTCATGATTTTTTTTGTTCATATTTGTTTCGTTTCGGAAACAATAATGAAATATATGGTCAAAGTTAATTGAACGCACAGTAGCAATCTCAGATTATTTATTCTGTGAAAAGAAGACGAGTAAGATTGCGCTTGCGGTCATGAAAAAAAAAAATAGCTCGATCTTACATATTGGTGACGTTGTATGGTGACGTTGTGTACGACTTGTAGTCAATAGATAAAAAAACTGTCTAAGGAATGTCTATGGGTCCAGCAGAAAAGCAGTGAGTAGCAGTAGAGAGAGGTAACGATCGAATAAAAACTGGGGCGGATTCTGAACAGAATTAGAGTATAAAAAAAATAATATAGTATAAGTTAACAACGGAAAAAAATACCGTCTGTCCCACTCGTCCGCCGGTTAAATTAAATGTTACCAAAAAACAAAAAACACCCTATAGGACTAGGACTAAGACGACGCGTCACAATGAGACAGGTAATGGATGTGCATGTGAGGTCAATTATAACTACATAATTCAGGAATTAATCTCCATCCACGGCCGAGTCTGTACAAATATTGTAAATTTTACAGCATTGTACGCATCTATTCTGTAAAATATTATTAATCGTACAGTGACAATCCTAATATTGTATTATATTATCATTGACATTTAAAATGGAATATAGCACAGTTTGGTAAATGACTTCAATTTAGAGTTTATACAGTATTTGCGGCTTTCCAATTACCGCAATTCTTTTAAGTGTAAATTTTACTGCAATCTTTTGCAGTGAGACCGTCGACAAACAAAGCTAACAAAGATAGATATATCCCGACTTACCACTAAAACAAGTACGATGTTTGCCAGCGTAGCAACCTCACCTTGCACAGCCTTATGCCTCCGAGGAACGTCAAACCAAACAACGAAGACAACGGAAAATCAGGCGTGGGACCGGGTGTCCGACGACCACGTTTCCTGTAATGGCTGGCATACTCGCTGAATACTTTGAGATATCGCAGATTTCAAAAAATTTATCTTGAAGATATATATCGCAGAGCAATAATCAAGTAGAATTTGGTTATCATTTCCAAAAAATGATCTATGTATTGTTTCTTGGTGGCGCGAGTTTCAAGCTGTCTGTCACCGGCACGTTGCAATCAACAAATCAGCGCTGGCCACGTGACGTGGACCAAAGATTGATAGTGCCTGTAGGCCCAACCTTATTGGTGGGAATTCCGTGACGTTCATCTCACTACAACCTAGTGAATTCTGACGGTCTCTACAGGTTTTGCGTTACACACATCCAGCCGACAATTCACGGCTGAACACCGCCAAGAGGATTATAGCGGTGTAACGTGGATACCACCATTAGTGTGTCGGGGAGAGATTAATGACCATTACTGTCGAAGCCAAATTTCCATTTTTATACCCTAGAGGTACCCTTTCATTCAAATTTCTATTAGATCATGCCTATTTTTTATAGAATTTTTCAACCCAGTCTCGCGACAACATTAAAAATAGTCGTTACACAATATTTTAAAAATCATTGGCCGGAAAAAATACGGGAAACGTTTAAATTCACGTGTAGATTCTTTCACAGCCTTTCTTTTCTTGCTCGGGCAAATGACCGTGCTTTTACAATGCTTTTAGTCGTGCGGGAGCAAGGACTTGGGTCAAATATCATCGTTGACGTTTTTTGGCACTTTTTGCCATTTTTAGTCCCCAAAAATTACTCCTAAAACCATGGTCATAGATGGTAAAACTAACATTTTTGGAATCTTTGTGACTATACTGTGACCATATGCCATCATTTCAAAATGGATTGGAGTATTTAAAAGTTTGACCCCTATCAAACTTAATTGCCCCTATGAAAAAATTGACAGCCAGACCCCCAAATTTGGACACCACTAACTACCTTGCCTTGAATTAGAGGGTCCATACTAATAACTACCAATGTTCACCCTTAATGTATTCGACATGAACGAACGCCTGAATAAGGACCCTATGATATTCTGCTCTGCTCTATTTTATGACACGAAGCCGTAGCCGCTGATCCACTATTTGCCCCTGGACCATAATTACTCATTTGGCACCAAAAACCTCTATTTACGTATAACACTGAAAAACAGTGATTAGAATTAACACATTTCCCCTTAACACTATTTCACCAGTTTGTAAACATTTTTCAATTCTGTTGGAAATAAAACCATGTTTAAATCTACACATATTTCGGCATTTTGACCCGCAGGGGCTAGGACATTTGATATGGTAAATAAACCTAATCTGCACCACATTTCAAAAACAACTGTTAATGCAAAATGAGTGAATTTCAATGTGAAACGAGTCAATCCAAAGAGTTATCAATTCACACCTTTTGAGGAATTTTTATAAAATATAATCTTCAGAATTTTACAAAATGATAAAAAAAAAAAAAAAAAAAAATCACATACTAAAAGTAACGGTTTTAAACATGGAATTAAATTGAAAATTCTAAACATTGACAGGACCGCTCAACAGGATAAACGATGGCACGGCAATGATTTTTTCATCTAGCAAACGAACGCTTTTCTTTGTTAGGAACAACCAGGTCCCAAGGGTTATTTTATTTAATCCTAATCACCTTAAAAATATTTTTAAAACCAATTTCAAAAACAAAAAACGGCCGTTCAATCAATCATCTTATTTGTTCATCAGAATAGAATACATTCCCAAAAAACAATATGAAAAGCAGTATGTAATAATGCAGTACATTGAAAAATAATTGTCTACAATACTTAGCAAAACATATTTACATACAAATTATTATTATTTTAGTTTAAAAATACAAAAACACAATGAGCTACTAGAGTAATAAACCATTATTTTAAACTCTTGCTTCCACTTTTACTGATTCGTGTTTTAAACGAATTGTGTTTTTTACATGTAAAGGAATCGGTAAGATAGAATAGGCAAAACCGGTTTTTTCGAAAAAGATGGGCGCATATATTTCGGAACATTTTTTGTTCCGTTCTTCAGTGCCAGGGTTATTGCTTTCAGCGGGACGGGGAAACGTCCAAAAAGCAAAAATACACCGTTTGTCAAGTTATGAAAAACACATATTAAAGGTCCATGGCCCGATCGCTAATAGCCTCGGTCATCCAAGGGGGGGGGGGGAAGCTACAATTATTTTCGGTATCAGAAGAAAGCCACTATTTTTCTCATTTACCCTGGAAAATCTTAGAGCAAAGGATGTTTGGTTCGGCGTATGAGCGAACGTGACCCATTTTGGTCGACCAATAGTAACATTTTACACGTTACTCTATGGGCTTACAAAGATGACGTTTTTAGCTCTGCATCAAAACGGATGACCATATATCGGCGCGAAACTTACAGATGGGGTTTTGGAGTGAAGGCCAAGCTATCTTGCAAGATGAAAAACTTCATATCCTTAAAGCGGACCATCCCCCTTTAAGCTATAGATAAGTTCACAATTGTGCTGTTGCCTGACTCTCTTGCTCCTCACCACAACGTGTCGTGGGGTCTTTCCCACGTGTTGAACAATTAGATCTTTCATGTAACGCAGGCCATTAACACCTACTCGTCCTTTTAAAAACGCAAGACATTGCTATTCACTACTGTAGCCGTGAGGGGCCCGACTGGCGTACCAATTAAGCAACTCTTTGTTTTGGGCTTTCATTGACGATAGCATTTTTAGCCTCTTTTGAGGAGCCGAATTGGAATAACATGTTTGGACATGTATTCCGAATGTTTTTTTTAAAGTGTTTGACTGAAATTGATCGAGCTAAAGTTGAAAAAAATAATAAATCATATAATTTTAACCTAACATTTTAATAAAAAAAGAAAAATTAAAAAAAAAAAAAAAAAAAAAAAAAAAAAAATAAATAATTTAAACAATATACACTATAAAATATATTGACCACATATCGAGTGGTTTAAAAGAAAACGGATATACCCTAACAATGATTAGAACCATCATAGTCTGACCATGTTGCATTTAAAAATGCGCTAGTGTTATAGGTGTTAGCGATCGACCGGCCCGTTTAGGTCATAATGCCATAGGAAATATACACTATGAAAGCACCATGTATGAAGATGCCCATGACGCTACTGTGCCGTCAGTTATCGCTAACACAAATAACATATCCCATAGTGCGCGAATTCAAATAGGCGCCGTGTCAGACAAATGTATTTAATTCGTTTATCGTTAGAAATTCGTTTTCCATGAAAACACTCCATAGGTGTTCAATTAATGTTTTGTAGCGTTATATTGTGTAAGTTAATCTTGTAGGGTTCTCCTTTAACACTCAGACTCGTGCAACGCAAAAGGCCCAATCAAATTGTAAAAAATTAAGGTAACAAACAAGAAATGAGAAATCCCGTTTCAATTTAAGTAACAACTATAGAAAAATTTCGCCATTCCCGGGCTTCGAAAACCTGTGGTGACATATAAACGATTAAATATGAGATGTTTGTATGTCAGTTTCTGGCTTATTTTTGCATTGCAAGGTGACAGTGAAGGCATTTAATTCTTTTTGAGAGTGAAATCATTGGCCGAACACTTTGTTTTGTCATATGAGCAGTTTGAGCCAATTTCTGACCAGAAAATGATAAAGAAGTTACTAATTAAAAAAATTATACCGCCTGTGGTCGTGAAGCACTCGTTTGCGGAAAACTTTCAAATTTGCATCGATGACGGGCAACTATCACCAACTATAGAGTCAATTTTTGCCTACTTTGAAGTCATTGTGTACTAATTGTATATCATATATAAACCTGTTATTTCTGAATATTATGACACATAGTACAAAATGACATCGTAGTAGTAAAAAATGACTACAAAGTGGTTTGTATAGTGACCGTATTCAAGGGTCAAATTTATTGACTACCTATCTTTAAGTTTATATATTCCGTTCAAGTTTATTATCATTACACACAACAAAATAGCATGTAGATCAATAAATTATAATAAGTGTAGGTGATAAGGCCACCACAAAACGTCAGCGTGAAGGAGTGGTGCCTTATTACCAAAACAATAAACAACTACAACCAAATAACAAACATAAGATAGGGACTTGAGTATTTGATTGAAGAACAAATTTATATTTACGGAGTATGGTTGAAATGACTATAAGATACCCAAAGGGCGATGTAAACAAGAAATGGACAAATTATATCATGGAAAATAGTGATTTGGGCCAGGTGATAGTTTTACTATCACATAGTTGAATTAACCTTGTGAACCATGATATGTATTGTCACAAAAATACCGACTGCCCAAAAGAACGTTCAACAGAAAAGATACATCAACCGCGTACACACCTAACCCTGACTGTTCCACTTCACTCGGCATCGCCTCGTGAAATAGAAAAGACAAAATCTGACCCAATGATATACCTCTCACTATTACACTCCTGGGCATTCAATATTTGTATACATATGCAAAGATATAGTACATTAAGCCGTAAAAGATTGTGAAAATATGTGTAAAGAACTTGAAAACATAATATGGAGGAATATGCAATTATCTAAAAACTCTTATACAGAGAAACCATTGTATGTTTAAGATGATTAGGGCATATAGCCATTACCAAAAATATATTAATGTAGAAAATACACACAAAAACTACTCAAGTCATAGACAAGCTGGGACAGACGTGAAAATACAAGAAGAAACATCACAGGACCAAAACAAAGGACCGGGACAGGGGAAATTATGACAGCAGCTTAAGTAGAACCACGCACAGTTCAAAAGAAACATATGAAGCAAAAAGGGCAATATATTTCGGGTAACTGGTTTCGTACTCGAAACAAAAGAACCTGGCAAATTCCAATTCAGCGGATGGGAAAAAGTGCGTTTTGTTTCTTTTTTCAGTGTTGTAGGCGTTATTTTTTATTTAATTCCTTTATACAGGGTGGCCCGATCAGCAATCAAAGATGTTTTACCAACAAGGCCCTGTTTAACTTTCTATACATGATAAAAACACACTATAAAATTACATTCAATACAATATAAACATGATAATTAAATACATAAACCGAATGAAATTAATTGGAAAACAAAAATTCATGCAACTTATAAAAACACCTGAAATAGATAGGTATAATCTATAGGAAGAGGACTATTCCAAAAGAGAAAGCCCAACAACCCAAAAAAAGTACATAAATGCGTTCTTCAAGTTAGATATTGAAAATTTTTTATTAAAGCTATAGATAATTTCAAAACTGGTGCTGTCGAGCCTACCTCTCTTGCCCTCATCACGTGTGGTTGGGGTTCTTCACGTGTCTTATACAGTTATAGATCCTTTCAGTAACGCAGGGCCATTAACACCCGAAACTAGTCCTTTAAAAACGCAAACAGACATTGAAGTCACTACTGTTAGGGCCTGATGGGGACGAACTGGGCTTACAAGGTTATAGCAAGTCTTGTTTGGGCTTTCATTGACGATAGCATTGTACCTCTTTGAGGGGTAGCCGAATTTATCTAACATGTTTGACATGTAATCCGACATTTGTTTAAGTGTTTAGACTTGGAAATTGAATCGAGCTAAATTTAAAAAAAAAAAAATAAGCATATAAGTAAAACCAATGTACAACGTAATGACAATGGATGTTTTCTGAGAAAATTAAAGGAGAACCCGTCCAACGAATAATATTAAACAATAGACACTATAAAAAAAGTATTGGACCACATACGAGTGGTTTCAAGAAAAACGGACTTATATAACCCTAACAATGAATTTAACAACCAGATAGTCGACCATGTGCCGATTTAACAAAGCGCGCTAGTGTTATAGCGTGTTATGCATATTCGACCGGCCGTTTAGGTCTACATGCCATAGGAAATACACATTGTGAAACACATGTATGAAGATGCATGCCGCTACTGTGCCGTCCGTACGCATTAAATAACACAAAACATATCCCATATACACAATTTCAAAAAACTAAAAAATTAAAAAAAAAAATGCTTTTAATTCGTTTATTTTATGCGTTAGTAATTCCGGTTTTCCCATGAAACACTCCATATTTGTTCAAAAATGTTTTTAGCCGTATATTGTGTAAGTTATTCTTGATACGGGTTCTCCTTTAACATCAGCGGTGCAACGCAAACGCCCACTTGTAAAATTAAGTTAAGTTAACAAACAAGTAAATTGAGAAAGCGGTTTCATTTAAGGTAAAAAAAACTATTATAAAAAATTTCGCCATTCCCGGGCTTCGAAAACCTGTGTGGTGACATTATTTATAGTAGATTAAACCAATCGTGTCACCTCTAGTACTTTCCGAAGGTATTAGCCATTGAAATGAGGGGATGTGCAGTGGATGGAAATTAAAAATTCCACTCTAAATCTATGAAACATGTTGGTCTGATAGCGGAAGAAAATCAATTCGTGCTTAATGAAAATCATTCAAGTCAACGAAACGCAATACACATTCTGACTAATTTATTTGCTTTCAACGGTTTTCAATGTAACAGGTGAGTTGAATGTCTGACTTGTGCACACACCGCGCTTTGGGATACGGCGGAATTCGGAGCGAAGGAAGGAACATAAAAGTCTTGGCATTCTGTGTAAAACTTGAAAGGCAAGATTATCTTAGTTCTTTCATGAAAACAGGTGAATCGGGCCCAATATCTGCCTCTCTCCCAACTATCGACGCTGTCCAAAACTTTCCTCCGGGACACGATGGGTTGAATTACTATAACGATTAATATTTAGAAGTTTGTAATTGTCAGTTTTCTTGCTTATTTGGCATGCAAGTGAAAGTGAAGACTTTCATTCTTTTGAGAATGAAATCATTGGCCGAACACTTTGTTTTGTCAAGAGCATGGTGAGCCAATCTGACCATGAAAATGCTAAAGAAAGTTACTAATTAAAACTCATACCCGCGTGTCTGTCGAAGCACTCGGTTCGGAAAACTTCAAATTTGAACTCGATGCGGGGCAAACATACACCAACTACATATAGTCCAATTTTTGCCCTGCCCTACTTTGAAGTATTGGGTGAATTAATTTGTAATCATATATTATAAACCTGTTATCTCATTAAATTATGACCAAAATTAGTACAAAATGAACATTCGTCAGTAGTAAAAAAAAAAAAAAAGACTAAAGGGTTGGTGTATAGTTGGACCGTTATCAGAGTCAAATTTGACACCTATCTTAAGTTTATATATATTTCGGGAACTGTCTTCGTATCTCGAAACAAAATGAACCATGTCAAATTTACACCTCCCCTTCAGCGGATGGAAAAGTGGTTCTAGTGTTTTGTTTTTTTTTCAGTGTGTAGGTTTATTTTTTATTTTAAATTATCTTTATACAGGGTGCCGATCAGCAATCAGCGTTTTTACACACAGGGCCCTGTTTCACTTATATACATGATAAAACACTATAAAAATTACATTCAAATACAATATAAAAATGATATAAATACAAACCGACTGAAATTAATTGGAAAACAAAATTCATGCAACTTATAAAACACCTGAATAAGATAGGTATTCTATAGGAAGAGGGAAGGAATATGCCAAAGAGAAGCCTAACAACAAAAAAGTAATAAATGCGCTTCTTCAAGTAGGTATGAAAATTATTAGTTATTAAGCTATAGATAAGTTCAACTTGTGCTGCGCCGAAACTCCTTGCCTTCATACACGTGGGGTTGGGGTTCTGTTTCCCACGTGTCTTATTATACAGTATAGATCTTTCATGTAACGCAGGCCATTAACACCTACTCGTCCCTTTAAAAACGCAAGACATGCTCTCGGACTACGTAGCTTTGATGGGCCGAACTGGGATTATTAATTATAGCACTCTTTGTTTGGGCTTTCATTGACGATAGCATTTTTAGGCCTTTTGAGGAGCCGAATTAATATAAACCGGTTTGACATGTAATCCGACATTTAACGTGTTTAGCCTTGAAATTGATCGAGCTAAATTTGAAAAAAAAATAAATCAAATTTAACAAGTATAACGTGAATGGGCACTGATAGTTTTCTCGAGAAAATTAACACTCAGATCATGCAACGGGCAAACGCCCAATTGTAAAATTAGTTAAAACATACAAGTAAATGAGAACAATCAGGGGCTTACTAATTTAACTAAACAAATATAGAAAAATTTCATCATTCCCGGGCTTCGAAAACCTATGCTGACATATTGACGATTTAAATATAGCAAGTTGTACTTGTCAGTTTTCTTGGATGTACAAGTACAAATGAAGGCATTTATGCTGTTTGAGAGTGAATCAGGCCGACACTTTTGTTTTGTCATAGGCATTTGAGCAATTCTGACATAAAATGCTAAAGAAAGTTACAATTAAAACTTTATAACCCGCCGCGTCTGTTCGCCGCACTCGTGTGCGGAAACTGAATCTAATTATTATTTTTACCTAATAATTTACCGTTATTGATTAAAGTTACAGCTGGATCTCTCTATTGCAAAACACTAGAGGCGATTTATGAATAATGTATACATTGATATCATTTGAAATTTCGCTCCCGGCTGTTTTTCAGAAATCAAAGTTTAGGCTTTCTTAAAAGAAAAGAAACAAACAGTAATACTGAATCAATTTCTTGGGTGAAAAAAACACAATGAGGATACATGCACGCGGTGGAAACATATCTTCCATGCGCCCTAAAGTAACCGATATGTTCAGAGGATAGCGCATTCAATGAGATTTTGTTGTAAAAGTAGAACGAGTTTTACTTTTATAATACATATTCACCTCATGCCAGTTTAAAGTTACAGCAAAAAAATAAGAGTATGCTTAAACATATTCAATTCCTATTCATATTCAATTTTATTCAGCAAAACATCAAGATGGCAGAAATAGGAAAGACATTTACATAAACAAAAAAAGGAGCAGGAATAATGTGATTAATTTATGTCGAGTAAGAAAGGGAGAAAAAGAAAAAAAGTATGCTAGGGACTTCAATGGACCACTCCTAGAGGCTATAATTAATGGAGGCCCTTACTTACGGTAGTTTACTCTAATAAGCTAACATAAAAAAATATAGGTTCCCGGACGATTTGCACAATGGGCATGATATTTGGAAAATATAAATTCCATTTCGCGCTTATTTTTGGAATGAGGTTACCCGGTTTCAAATTACCAAACCCTAACATTCAATATGTTTTTTTCTTATTCCATTAAAGTGAATGATCATACGACTTCATGATCATTTAAATTTACAAAAGCGGCAACCAATAATCAAATAAATATAATGTACGCCTATGTATGTATGTATGTATGTATGTATGTATGTATGTATGTATGTATGTATGTATGTATGTATGTATGTGTGTATGTATGTATGTATGTATGTATGTGTGTATGTATGTATGTATGTGCATGTAGGTGGGTGGGTATGTGTGTGACTTTAATTAGCACTGTTTTACTTGTCACTTATATATTTTTTCTTCAAACAACAGGCTCGGTAAAGGAAGACACGTGGAAAAGAAATTTTGTCATATAGGCCCTAATATACGAAATTGAGTGTACATTCGGGAAAACCGTATGCCGTTTTTAACGATAGAATACACTTTAAAGGAAATTGAATTATCATTTGCTAAATGGAAAACGCGATTGTCAATGTTCATTCCATTTCGCACGAAATCAAATACATATTTTACAAATAAATATGCACATTGTATGAAATCGCTCGGGAAAACCTATATAAATAGTGGACATAATGAATCGGTCCAGGGAAAAAAGGTGGCGTTTGAAAGGGGTATAAAACAAACGAATTGTAACAAACAATTGATGGAAATGAGAACTAAAATGACCGATGTGACTAAAATGAGAATCTTTAAAGACAGCAACGTACACATAGACATAAGACAAACAAGAGGAGAAACATAACGGCAACTAAATACACACATCAAACAGAAGGAGTTGAAGAGAAGAAGAAAATGAGGGAATTTGGCCAACACAATTATGTTCCAGGACGAAAAGATTCTGGGCGGTATAGGAAGAAGTAGGCGACAGGAAAGAGCAGAGAGAAATGAACAAATAAGGAGAAAGAGATGGGGATGTGTGTGTGTGAGAAAGAGAGGGAGAAAAAGAGAGAGGGGGGAGAGAGAGAGGGGAAGGAGAGGGCGAGGGGTGGAAAAGGAAGAAGTGAGAAGAGGGTTATGCAGAAAAAGATCGGCGAAGGATAATTAAAGGTGCATTCATGATTTCAGCACCTTCTGCTCAAAACACTTGAAAATATACAATTTTATTTAATCGGCAAATTATTCCAGAGCTTATGTGTAAAGAATAGGCAAAAACCGGTTTCGAAAAAAAATGGGGACGTATTTCCGGAACTGTTTTCGTATCTCGAAACAAAATGAACCATGTCAAATTTACACCTTCAGCGGATGGAAAAGTGCGTTTTGTTTCTTCTTTTTTTCAGTGTGTAGGCTTTCACCGGAAGGAGGAATAATCCAAAAGAGAAGCCTAACAACAAGAAAGTAATAAACACGCTTCTTCAAGTTAGTTATGAAAATTTTTAGTTATTAAAGCTATAGATAATTTCAACTTGTGCTGTCGCCTGACTATCTTGCCTCCTCATACACGTGTGGTAGGGGTTCTTTCCCAAGTGTCTTATACAGTATAGATCCTTTCATGTAACGCAGGCCATTAACACCTACTCGTCCTTTTAAAAACGCAAGACATTGCTATTCACTACTGTAGCTTTGATGGGCCGAACTGGGCTTATAATTATAGCACTCATTGTTTGGGCTTTCATTGACGATAGCATTTGTAGCCTCTTTTGAGGAGCCGAATTAATATAACATGTTTGACATGCAATCAGACATTTAACGTGTTTAGACTTGAAATTGAATCGAGCTAAATTTGAAAAAAAGATTAAATCATATAATTTAACAATGTACAACGTAATGACAATTGACAGTTTTCTTGAGAAAATTAACACTCGGACTCATGCAACGCAAACGCCCAATTTGTAAAATTGAGTTAACATACAAGGAAATTGAGAAATCAGCTTACTAATTTAACGAAAAAATTCGCCATTCCCGGGTTTCGAAAACCTGTGGTGACATTAACGATTTAAAATATTAGCAAGTTTATACTTGTCAGTTTTCTTTGCTTATTTTCATACAAGTGACAAGTGAAGTTTGAAGTTTGTTGGAACTGCAAGGCATTTAATTCTTTTTGAGAGTGAAATCATTGGCCGAACACTTTGTTTTGTCATAGAGCATTTTGAGCCAATTCTGACCATAAAATGCTAAAGAAAGTTACTAATTAAAACTTAATACCCGCCTGTGTCTGTCGAAGCACTCGTGTGCGGAAACCTGAAATCTAATTATTATTTTTACCTAATAATTTACCGTATATTGCTTAAAGTACAGCTGGATCTCTCTACTGCAAAACAGAGGCGATTTCTTAATAATTTATACATTGATATTATTTGAAATTTACCTCCCGGCTGTTTTTCAGAAATCAAAGTTTAGGCCTTATACACAAACAAACAGTAATACTGAATCAATTCTTGGTCGAAAAACACAAATGAGATATATGCACGCGGTGGAAACATATCTTCCATGCGCCTAAATTAATATAGTCGATATATTCAGAGGGAATAAGGATAGCGCGATTCAATGAAATTTTCGTGTAAAGTATATCGAGTTTCTACTTTTATTTTAAAAAACTTAAAAAAAGCAAAAAATAAAAAAAATAAAAAAAATAGAGTATGCTGTAAAAATCCAATCAAAACACTTGAAAATAAAATTATTTAATCGGCAAATTATTCAAGAGCTTATGTGTAAAGAATAGGCAAAAACCGGTTTCGAAAAAAAAGATGGGTACGTACACTCTTAAAAATAAGTAGTCAAATTGACCCCCGATGACGGTCAACTATACACCAACTACATAGGCCTATAGTCAATTTTTGACTACTTTGAAGTCATTGTGTACTAATTTGTAATCATATATAAACCTGCTTCATAAATTATGACAAATTAGTACAAAATGACATCGTAGTAGTAAAAAATGACTACAAAGTGGTTGGTGTATAGTTGACCGTTATCAGGGGTCAAATTAGACTACCTATCTATAAGTGTTATTTCGGGAACTGTCTTCGTATCTCGAAACAAAATGAACCATGTCAAATGTACACCTTCAGCGATTGGAAAAGTACATTTTGTTTCT
Organism: Ophioderma brevispina; assembly: GCA_023653785.1. Taxonomy (NCBI): domain Eukaryota; kingdom Metazoa; phylum Echinodermata; class Ophiuroidea; order Amphilepidida; family Ophiodermatidae; genus Ophioderma; species Ophioderma brevispina. The sequence continues at coordinate 20,573 of JAMKCH010048883.1, forward strand.
TTTTTTCAGTGTGTAGGCCTTCACCGGAAGGAGGAATATTCCAAAAGAGAAGCCTAACAACAAAAAAGTAATAAATACGCTTCTTCAAGTTAGATTAGTTATTAAAGCTATAGATAATTTCAACTTGTGCTGTTGCCTGACTCTCTTGCCTCCTCACACACGTGTCGTACGGGTTCTTTCCCACGTGTCTTATACAGTATAGATCCTTTCATGTAACGCAGGCCATTAACACCTACTCGTCCTTTTAAAAATGCAAGACATTGCTATTCACTGCTGTAACTTTGATGGGCCGAACTGGGATTATGGTGACAACATGCAACACCGATAATTATAGCACTCTTTGTTTGGGCTTTCATTGACGATAACATTTTTAGCCTCGAGGAGCCTAATTAGTATAACATGTTTGAAAAAATGTAGGCTAACATTTAACATGTTTAGACTTGCATTTGAATCGATCTTAATTTCAAACATTCTAGTTTTAATGAATTCGAGTGTTAATCATAATAATGTAATAATGTACAACGTAATGACATTCACAATTTCTTGACAGAATCAACACTCAAACTGATGCAAGTAAACGAAATAATTAAGTCAATCTAATATTATGTGACCAATTGAATTGCCTGCAAACTCAACTGTAAGATGATCTTTAAGGCGGTAAGACAGAATTTTTCAAAATATGTGGATAGAATACGAGTAAATGAAACGGAATAGTCTACATAGTCAATGGACATTTATGCCAGGAAGACATGGGAGTTAGTTGGGTCCTCGGTTGGGTCATTTGGAGCATTTCCGTGACCGTAGAGAGACCATTTTTAAAGAAATCGGTGCAATATTAAAGAATTAATCTTTGATGACCTTTGCCATTGACGAATTTTGTCTTATACCTCGGTAACCAATTTTGTTCATACTTTATTCTTTACCCATTTCTGACGTTATTAGTCAGCACAACTGCTCTTTTCACAAGTACGCTGACGACACCGAATTGTCTCAATGTTTATACATTGATATTATTGAAATTTACCTCCCGGCTGTTTTTTCAGAAATCAAAGTTTAGGCCTTATACACAAACAACAGTAATAGCTGAATCAATTCTTGGTCGAAAACACAAATGAATACACAGCACTCGGTGGAAACATATCTTCCATTCGCCAAATTGGGAATATAGTCGTTATTCAGAGGGAATAAGATAGCGCGTTTCATGAACATTTTCGTGTAAAGTATATCTAGTTTCTACTTTTATTTTAAAAAACTTAAAAAAAGCAAAAAATAAAAAAAATAAAAAAAATAGAGTATGCTGTAAAAATCCAATCAAAACACTTGAAAATAAACTTTTTAATCGGCAAATTATTCAAGAGCTTATTAGGTAAAGAATAGGCAAAACCGTTCGAAAAAACAAGATGGGTACGTACACTCTTAAAAATAGTAGTCAAATTGACCCCCGTGACGGTCAACTTAGCACCAACTACCTAGGCCATGTCATTTTTGACTACTTTGAAGTCAATTAGGTGTACTATTTGTAATCATATATTAAACCGGCTTCATAAATTATGGACAAATTAGTAAGCAAATGACATCGTAGTAGTAAAAAATGACTCCAAAGTGTTGTGTATATTGCCCGTTAGCATGGGTCAATAGACTACTCTATTCTAAGTGTTATGTTCGGGAATTCTTTCGTATCTCGAAGACAAAATGAACATGTCAAATGTAGACACCTTCAGCCGCTTGAGAAAAGTACATTTGTTTCTTGTTTTTTCAGTGTGTAGGGCCTTCACTGGAATAGAGAATATCCAAAAGAGAAGCCTAACACCAAAGTAATAAATACACATTTCTTCACGTTAGAATTAGTTATTAAAAGCTATAGATAATTTCAACTTGTGCTGTTTGAACCTGACTCATCTTGCCATCCCATCCACACACGTGTCGTACGGTTCTATTCCCAGTGTCTTATACCGTAAGATCTTTCATGATACGCAGGCACATTAACACCTACTGTCCTTTAAAAGGCAAGACTTGCTATTCACTGCTGTCTTGATGGGCCGAACTGGGATTATGTTGACCACATGCACACGCGGGGATAATTATAGCACTCTTTGTTTGGCCCTTTCATTGACGATAACATTTTTAAGCCGCAGAGGATCCTAATTGTAAACAATGTTTGTGAAAAAATGTAGGCTACATTAACAGTGTTTACAGACTTGCTTTGATCGATCATTAAGTTTCACATTCTAGTTTTAATGTTCGAGTGTGGGGGTAATCATAATAATGTAATAATGTACAAACGTAATGACATTCAACAATTTCTTGACAAGAATCAACACTCAAACTGATGCACGTAAACGAAATAAACTTAAGCAATCTAATATTATAGGACCAATTGAATTGCCTGACAACTTCAACTGTAAGATGAGTCTTTAAGGCTGTAAGACCCAGAATTTTTCAAATAATAGTGGATCGAATCGGTAAATGTGAAACGGAATAGCTACATAGTCAATGGACATTTATGCCAGGAAGACATGGGAGTTAGTTGGGTCCCCGGTGTGTGGGTCACATATGGTCATTTCCGTGACCGTAGAGGAGACCATTTTTTTAAGAAATCGGGACAATAGTAAAGAATTAATCTTGATGACATTTTGCCATGACACGAATTTTGTCTTATAACCATTCCGGTAACCATACCTTCAGGTAGTACAAACTATACCTTTTTTATCCTTGTAACAAGGAGAACACTTGGTTACCTTTTTTACAGCAATCCAAGAATTTTCATGTTTGACCCCTGTATATATGAATTTTTCCCCCGTCGCTGGATCCGCCCACACTTCGCGAGGGGCACCCCGCTAAATTTGTTCATTAACCTATAGAAACAAACATCCACTGAGAAATGATAGTTTGCTCTCCACGGTCACAGGAATTGTCCAAATGACCCACGAAAGTTAAGAAAGTGAACATGCTTGCGAGCATATTATCCAGAAACAAAAAAAGAAATGGCCACCTTTTGCCCACACATGGATCAGTTAATGGAATGCTTTCCTCAAGTTTGTATTTGAAAATTAATTCACTTTCAAGACTGTGACAGCAAAATTTCCACAAAACTGTACGCCATAATTCCAATTTTTATTTTTCAAATACCCCCCAAAATTAAGCAAACACCGACAAAAACACAGTAAATCCAAAACAAAATCACTGCCTGCCAGAAAAAATATATAAACAATAATAGACCTAGTATTATACGAAGACAAAACGAGGAAGAAAGAGGGAAAAAAGTGGGCGCACGGGGCTGGGCCATGGGCCGAACTGGTCGGGGCCGAACTGGACTGGGCCGAACTGGACTGGGCCGAACTGGACTGGTCGAATCGGCATGGCGTGGCCTAATATTGCAAGTGGGCCGCATCGGGTGGTCCGAATTTGCAATGATATTGGCCAATTGGTGAAATGGGCCGAACTGTCGTCCACTTCACTTCTGCATATGTAAGATGAATCATTATCTATAATTTTGCGTTTATGTTAACATATACTTGTTTTCTGATTCCACCAGATAATACACATATGAGCGTCCATGTATACTATAATTCGCTCTGATCGGTTACTCAATCATATGCTCAAATTCTCTGAACCAGTGGACGGCAAAAACACAATATGTTGATGTGCGACTTGTACAATTATGCACCAGAGGAAGCTCAATGCAGTTTTGTGGCCCTTCTTTACAGGACTAACTACAGCATACAAAGAACGCTGAATTAATTCAAGCCAAGACATGCCCATGCAGCACCACCCTCACATAGTTTCACACCACGAACTTCAACATATAGCAATTATGTAATTGTTATGCTTAATGGCCACATTCCAAATAGGTTACTTCATTAATTTCAGAGGTCTGGATTTTGAGCTTAGCTTTCGCGAGGCATGACACTAGCATTTACATAGCAGTCCATAGACATTTCCAGAGAATGCCTGAGTAAAAGTTGTCTTGCCTGAACTGACGGAGGGCTATCCAGCTTCAGCGCATAGGAACTAATATCAGGACCTCAATCAGGACGGGATCAGAATTGGAACAAGTGGCAATTTTTTTTTTGCTAGGGTCAACACCATATTATCGTAGTTAGAAAAAAAGTTTTTGTATCTGAGAAAGAAAGGCCTACATCATTCATAATCAAATAGGATTTTATACAGAGGGGGTATTGGGGTCACTATATTAAACCAAGAAGAAAAAGTGTTACATTCTTTTAAATCGGGTCTCCCCCTTCAATGCCACCACCCAATGTTGTTCCACTTGTGTGATACCAAGGCCAGCAGCGTCTGTACAGCACACACGTACTATAGTTTGGAGTATAATTTTTTTGGCCAAGTAACACCAGGTACGCCCCTTCCCCTCCAAAACGGCGCACCACTGGTTTGCACGTAACACGCCCCGGGGGTAGACGCGTTCACGCACAAGCAAGGCGTCGCGTACGCCATGTGGCCAAGAAATATTACTCAAACTATATAGCAAAAACAATACTTTTATTTCATTTTGGCAAGAACAGACCATGGTCAAATGTTTTCATAACGGTGCAGTTCTCATCCTTTATTCTTCAATTTCCATGATGATTAAAAAAGTTTCCGCAATGCCTATGTGTGCAGTTAGGGCCTAAATGACTCATCAAAAGCTTTTTTTTATTTGTGTGTGTACCGTCACCCACCTCATGACCAATGAGATAGAACTGTGTCTTGGTGCCGCCTTATTATATCAATTTCTGACTTCAACTTTAAGTGCCGACTGACCTTGTTGCTCCAACAGCCTTAACAGTTGTTTTCTCCCAGCTTGGCAGGATGCAATGTTGAGTCTGATGAGTCTGATTGGTAGCAATATGCTGATCAAGTTGCAGTGCTGATGCAGTGCACATGACGATGAATTTGCACTTGCTTTAGACTGCATAGCACGCGTGATTGCTTAGCTGCTATTTTGTTGAAAATCACTCCAATTCAATCGTCTATAATTAGTGGTATGCCATTTTTGGTTTTGAGGGTTTCTGGGCAAACCATGTATTAAGAGTCCATGATTCAGAAATCGTGAATTGGTCCGTTGCGGTCGTGTTGTACAACAGCATACAGGCGGCGGGTAACCTGAAGCAAACTGAGTCCTGTGCCATGCCGTGGTCTGTTAGGCACTCTTCAAAATTTGATCCCCGGGGTTCGTCTCCGATCGATTTATGTATTTGTCGTATCAGCAGAGCGTACAGATTGGATAAGGTGCTGTAACATCAATTACTTGACTGTCACATGTGGCCCTACTTGATAAAGTTTGGTTTCGATCAAGATATTACTGAAGAATTCGGTTGTTTACTCTGCGATCATCAAAGTAATCAAACCATGTGCTTTTCCATGAAAATATTGTTTACGTTCTAGAGCCTCGTTCACTGTGCGTTTTTAATTATTGCCACTCATATCTATATTTGGAGTTATATCAGCTTCAAAGTGAAATTAAAATAATAAAAATATAGAATACATTTTCATCAACTAGCAATGACGTATGTAAAAATGTATATTAGGGGCCTACCCAAGGGAAATTTGTTAATATTCACCCCCGACTTTACTTCTACGCAATTGTGCACACGTAAATTTCACTGGCAAAAGGACACGTGAATACAGTGACGTGGACATTTATCGTGTTTTAATTTATGACACAGATGTTCATTGCTATTTCAATTGTGATTTTTCTAAACATCATGTTTATGGTCGTCCATGTTCATTCAAAATTCATAATTTTTGAAAAAATTTTGGAATATTTACCACTAGTAGACAGTGTCTGTCCAGTGTTCTGGACTCACTGCACTGTTGCAAATTTAGGAAGTGTTCACAATAATTGATGTGGTGTGTCTCCTTATTTTTAAATGATAATCTGTACTGATTAAACTTAAACCATAAATTAGGTTATCGACTTTGTGAGATGGTGTAAAAAGAATTAAAGATTAAAGTTAGCAGACACTGATGCTCCAGATGACCAGATTGTTTCATGTTAATTGTGCTGGGTAGGCATGTTGTCTTTCACATGTGAACAATCAGGAAGGGCATTGTTGAATAGTGTTTTGTAACCTTTTAGTATGTTTCTGGAAGTGCTCAGTGTCATTTAGCACAGACATTGATAATATTTAACAGTTGGTTTTTGTGCTCAGTACGTGGCTCGTGCATGATCATGTACTCTCCTTAGTCTTGTGTGGTGTTATACATACATTGTTTTGGTGCGTGTATGTTACAATAGTAAAATGGCCCTTCTTCAGTCCTTATTTGTATGGCTGTAGGCCATAATTCATAATGCCACATTGTCAACCAATAATATTAATGAGAATAACTATAAATTAAAAGTACTTTTGTGTATTCCGGCTCAATAGTTTTTTCTTATATCTTTTGTTTTCTTTCAAAAATCAGCCCACCATCTTGGGACAAATAGGAGAAACTCGACCATGTTTGTGAAAGAGCTGATATCAAAATTTACCACAATTGTACCAGACTCCTATACGGTGTTCTTTGATTCGAGAAACTGGGGTCGACATCACCATGTAGTCACATATATAAATGATAAAGGGTAAATAAATTGATCATTAGAGCAACATAGCTACCCGGAACATTGTTTGCCACTCTCTTATTTGTGCCTCGAGCCAGTCCAAACACAGGAGTTCTGCCTCCGAAACTTACCCTGGGTGTTTTGGGGAGTCGGCCAAAAGCCAACCAGTGGCCCACGTAGCTAGGGATACACAAACGCATGGGGTTGGCGGGGCAGTCGTCGCGCCACCCCCCTGTCCCTCCCGCTACATTAGTAAAAAGAAATACCACCAGTGGCTTGTGTACTTCGCAGTATTAGTTGTAGGTTACTTCATCAATTAATGCATCAAAGGGTGCGGGGGGGTACCCTTGAAGTAGAAGCTAAGACTACACATGGAGTGCCTAAGCTCTGGGGTTACACATGAAGTTAGGAATCTTGCATGGGTATGCATATATATTGCTGCATGTTCATTGCTCTATCACTCGGTTTTTGTGGAAAAAAAAGTATATTGATAAATTTCAGAAAGTTTATAAAGTGAATTGCTGGTAGCTAAAAGTGTAGTCTAATTGATTTTAGTTATGGTTATATTCTCTAGATTACATTTCTTCTTGGGATTAGAAGATAAGAGGGCAGAGTTGTGAACTGAAGGCCTATAGACAGAATATCACTGCTCATCCCCATCTCACCCATTAGCTCAGGGGTTAGTGGTTTAGAAACATTGTACTATGAAACCGGGGGACAATTGAGCATGTTGGACTGCATTCCCGCCCCATGCAACATTGCCAGATGAATGAAAGGATTTGGTCAATCTTGTTACAGGTTAACTTAATTAAACGTTGGTTTGGGAGGGAAGGAGAGGCAGAAGGATAATCATAAGTGTTCAAAACTAAGTCCTGTGTGACATTGTAACTCTACTGCCTCAGCAATTAAATGTTGTACCCCTAATCAACAAGTGAATCAACGAGTGAGTTATGCAAAAGATTGTCTCGAACGGCCACCACCCCAATCGATCTTGTACAGATTTCACCAAAACGCTCATAAGTGTGGTTAAAGTTAAGACAACAAGTTTCAGGGAAAGAAGATAGTATCATTACTCAAATAAAGTCACAATATTTTTTAAATTTAAAACATGTTTGTTGGCATTTTATTCAGTTGAATCAATTACTGATTCCAAAAAAAATTGTTCCCTAAAATGTTGGAATAAAATTTCTGCAATGTATTTTTCTGATTTTTACGAGGGTAGTTGCTCTGCATATCCCTACTTATATTAGTTGTTCTAAAATAACAATAACAAGGGTTCAAAACCTGTACTGTGTTGTATTAAAGCAGTGGTCAGCAATTCTGGAGAAATATGCCAGGAAAGGATAATAAATGACTATGGAGAGTGACATATGGCAGAAGGGGCTAAATGAACCTGCTAAGCAAGACCCCCACCCCCACTTGCAGGTCCGCTGCTGCCCATGTCACTTCTAAGGTGATTCTTGGGTCGCATGCTTAATGCACACGTCACATAGGGACATCACTTTGTCCCCTGTTGTCTGTTTTTGTATGTCTGTGATTGTCTGTTATTGTGTTGAGTCTGTTGTGTAGTTGTTGTGAGAAAGGAGTAAACATTTGCCTGAATATCGCATACTCGCTGGATTTAAACCCAAACTTGAGTCATAGATACGACGTTGGATCCTAATTTGCTGATGAGGTCACATACAAGAGTCAAAGGTCACATAACCCGCGTAAAAGGTCAAATACCAAGGGCAAAGGTCACACACCAAGGTCAAAGGTCACATTACAAGGTCCAAGGTCACTACCAAGGTCAGAGGGTTCACCATACCAAGGTCAAAGGTTAACATACCAGGTAAAAGGTCACATAGCCAATTCTGAACGTAATAATAAAATTCCGCGCATGTTTTATGTACAATTCTTGAATCCAAAACACAGCAAGTGGTTTCATGTCAGTGGTACGATCTAAAATTTGCCCATTGCTGATATTCCTTGACATCAACCCGTCATGAGATATTTTTTGCAGAAGAGGTTTTGCTACTCGTTATGAACTCTTCAGAAAAGGGAGAGATCGCAAAATTAGCAACATAATTTCTGCTAGAAATTTGGACCAAAACATCAATCATTTTTGGAAAAATAAGTGTCTGTACATGGTGTGTTGTGTGTGAAAGTATATGTTTGCCTTTGGCTTTTGGCTTTTTGAATTTCAGAATCAACACATCTTATCCAAAAGGAAACCATGCATACCTTGACAATATATGTACTTGATTCAGTGACATTGAATAAAGCCTAATATTTTTAACCTGATTGTAATTACAATACAAGGATCATTATTTCATGACCTATAGGTCAATAAAACCAGATAAACTACTTCTTAAAGGAATATATAGTTTCATTGATTAGATGCTCAATAGATCGTTTACCTTGTTTGACGACAGAAATATTGGGAAAGTGAAAACAAAAGGAGATTTGATATGCTTATATGTAATATATATAAACAGGCTGAATTTTGTTATTGGATCCAATGATGAAATTAGAAATTACAACAATATTTGTAATTAAAAAAAGAAATACTTCTCAGCTTAATCCTTTCAGATGGGGATATTTTTGTTAATAAAGCTTTACATTCAATGCACCCACATCAAGACTTCCTTTTTAGAGATGCTGATATGTGAAATTTCTTGCTCACTTTACTATGAATTTCATAATTGAGGTATTTTCTTTGATCCTTTTTACCTCTGCAGAGCTCAGCTCGGACCTGATTTTTGCACATTGTCAGGACTTGATGCCGATACTTACCAATTTATTCAAAGTGTGGATCCAGCCTTTGTGCATATAGCATTGTGGACTATAAGCAATTATTGAAAGGTAATCAAAACGGGACACTTGTGCTCTCAGAATTGGAGTTGTTCATATTTGTTCAGTGGTTCATTTCAATATTCGGCAAATAGACCTGACAGACGGCAAAAAAATATTGCCTTCTTTGTGGTCACCTGACACAAAAAGACAAATTGCTTTTGCAAATTTGTGACGGCTTCTGTGGAACATTTTCGCCTGGCCACATTGTGGCATGTGGAAGGCTCGTGCTGCTTTTGACCGTAGATGCTGTAGTTTGGAGTTCAAGGTCAAATATCGCCAAACTTAAAATATGTTCAAAAATGATGCATATATATGTGTCGTCTGTTGTTGTAAACATCAAATGCATTCAATCAGCCCCTCTCTGTGACCTATGGAATAGGGTCAAAGGTCAGGTTAGAGTAAAAACTTAAAACATTGCTAAAATGATTCAAATTGTTATATCATGGTAGTTAGTATAGAAAATTGCTTCTGATTGCCTATTTAATCACCTCTTAAGTCAGGACTGTAAGAGTTCAGATTTTTAGTGATTTCGCTTTTTTAGCCTTCAAAAAGTAAAAAATTTAGGGCTGTTTTTGACTCTTGCCACCAGTTTTACGCGTACATCCAATTTTCAGCTTTTTCAGCTTTTTCAAAAACCCCACTTGCATGTCTGTTAAGTGATGACAGGTGACAAACATGGCTTTGGGAATCAATAAAAATGATATGTAAATGTAACATGATTACATTAAGGCTGACCGGACATGTACTGAGGAGATGGCGCCCCTCAGTTTTCAAACCATAATTGTGTTTTTTGCATTGTACAAATGCTTGGTCCATATACAAATACTGTGTGAAAATACTAAGCTCAAGTCCTTCATATAGAAAATCACTTCTTTGTCATAAATTTCTGGATCCAGGATTTTTGTTCTACACAGTATCCAATGGCACTGTATACTCTACAAAATTTTTTTACTGCCAATCATGAAAACAAAAAATCTGATCTTTTTTTTAATCCAAACCTTGGAATTCGGCATTTTAGCTGGCTACTTTCTAATTAAAGCACTATTAGTGATTGCTAAATCAGAAAATCAAAAATTTAATATTTTTAATTTTTTGATTTTTTTTATGTCTGTGACAAGTATATGTGTCTAACATACCCTATGAGTGATACGACCACAAGCAGCATATAAGGACAAAAATTGGTATTTTAGTATTTACTGTCCGAACGGACACTTACTGTTGTAAATTACTTCTTCGAATGGCCTTTCGTATTTGAATGCTGCTGTTTCTTCCTTTTCTCTCAGTTTTTCAATTGGAAGAAGTAGAGTAAACGTAATGGGATTCTACAGACTTATCATTCAACTTTAAAGCATCCTACAATTCAAATATTTTGGGGGGGGGAAAACCTCTTTCGGGACCGATCACTGATAGGCCGATTAATACTCAGAAAAATTATATTTCAAAATCTCGAGTCAGCCTTAGTCTAAACATTTTGAATGTCATTTGAAAATCATTTTATGGTTACATATAAATGTTTGTCTCCAGTACTGTTTGTGCATTTGACATGCTTATCTGCAAGCAAAATGGTTGTTATTAGAGACTAGTAGAGGGGTTCTAGAGTGTAATATAGCACTCCACCAACAAAATTTAATGTTAGTTCTTTTACACTAATTTAATGAGGTTTTGAAAACTTGGTACATAAGTTAACACTTGACTAATTGTGAAGTGTTTACCATGATGTTTTAAATGAAGCCAAAATTTACCTTGAAAATGAAGAACAATAGAGAGTGAAAGAATATCAGTGTCCTCATAGTAATAATATCGTCCTTGTCATAAAATGGAATATTAACGGCTGACTCAGATTTTGAAAGATATTTTTGGTATGTTTAGTTATTAAATTGAGTCAACCTAGAACTAAATTGATAGTCACCTAAAATGATACACTGTAAGTAGGAGATGAATCAGATATTTCGTTTTCAGGTCAGTACAGTCATTTATGTTCAGTATAAACCGTGCCATAGGATTGGATTATGTGTATAACAAACAATTCTGGATCCGAATTTTATAACCAAAGTTGTAATTTTCTATATGAAGGGACTTTGATTTTGAGCTTAGTTATTTCACACAGTGATTAGATATGGACAAGCATTATGTATATGTAAAAACACAAGTTGTTTGAACATGAGGGGGCCCTCGGGAAAACTGAGTCAGCCTTAAGTGTTCTATGTTAAAGGTAATGCTGTGGAGAAGTAAAGTTTTACTGCAACCTGGAAATTTCCAAGCAGTCGCCCATCAGGCTTTGGATAGTGGGGTACTATGCGTTGTTTATGCTACACATCTACAATTTGGAAAAAAATTAGTTGGAACACTCACTACATTTTCTACTATGCTGTTACCCAGGCCAGAGTTGAGAGCCTACAAGCTCATGTTATCACTCAATTGAAAGCCCCAACCTTCCACTTCACCTACCCTTCCCCAACCCCCATCAATCAATATTGGGAGAATTGCCAAGACTGCTGGTGACGATTCCCCTTCACAATTGGTTGGGATGTATGGGGGCAGTTTCCGAAAATCGTTGTTAAAAGTGTTCCAACATTTTTTTTCCAAGATTGTAGCTTGACAGAAGGCCCCCCGTATGAACAATTTAAAAATTCTTTTTTAAGGAAGAATTTGTATGATTTGCAGTGTTGACCAACTTTAAATTGCTTAAGAGAGGAGCTAGCTAATAAATATCTAAACTAGCTTGCTAAATAAAACAAGAGTTTAAAAGTAAATGCAATTTCAGACAAATTTAAGATTCCAATTTTTAAAAAGTTTAAATTAAATCAAAAAACAAACAAACACGAAAAAAATAAAAAACTTATTTCAAAATTTAAAACATTTTCTGTTGTAATCCATTTTTTGTTTTCAAGTTACAGAAATACACAAAATAGAGATTTCATTGAAAAATTGCACCAAAATATTTGCGCCTAATTTCTGTGTGTGGATGTTGTGGTTTAGGCAAGGCCTTAAAACCCTTGTGCATGTATTCCCTTGCAGTGGACACCAGTTTATTTTTGAGATGAGAAGCAAGCTCCTACAAATCGACACCCAGAAACTTGTAGTGTGTTCGTCGCAGTTCGTGACGGTGCTGGGGTAACATTAAAAAATGATGTATCATGATGTCCAGGGTTACAGCTTTTTCCTTGCTTGTCAACCGAGTAATTTAGTTTCCTAATCGGCACGAACAACGCTATTTTCACTGATACCGTGGAATACAAAAAAAAAAAAAACTAGCGAGTTGGTGGACGCTGTTGCGGACCTACCAGGGAGAAGTAGTTCCTAATTACCCGGGAGGGTATTAATATTAGAAAAACTGTTGCAATATTACGTTATGATAAAAACATCACACGCGTCGTAGCGTTTCATTACCGCCATATGAAAAATTGATCTATTTATCTTAGCAACGGTAAACTTTCTGAACAAAAAACACATACCTGACGATGTTATTGGATGTCTAAGGATCATTTATAAACGAGGGTCGCCAGGCGCAATGGTCGAAAAATTGCTTTTTTCATGCTGTTATGTTTACGTATGCTGGACACTTAGGTGACAGGTCAATTCGGCAACAAACCAATTCGGCGACAACAATTCGGCAACAAGCCAATTCGGCAACATTTTATATGGGGAATCTTTTGCACGTGTGAGCTCGCGATACAGAAATATTGCTTGTTATCGTCTTGTGTACAATTTTTGGTTTATTATAGTAATTTTACACAATAGTGTTAGCCTCTTTTACCAGTCGTTTTTGTAATAAAAAATACCGGTGAATTCTAACTTTTGATACCAAAGGGATACAGACTTATTGTTTGTAATGTTCCTCTTTCCTTGTGTACAATTTTGGTGTATTGTAGTAATTTTACGAAAGGGATTTTAATCATTTACCCTATTAAATATTAGGGCTAAATGATGTTTTACTTGGATGTTATGAGCAAAATCTGCGAAAAGGTGCCCCATTTTGGTCGACCAATATTAATTTTGAACTCCCACAACCTTCGCAGCTTCCGAGACATTCTCGGTCTTGTTACACATACGGAGCCACCTGTCTTTTCAACAGTTTTCTAGCATTCAATTTTCCATTATTTGTTATAAACAGCCGGTCCATTCATGATTAAAGATAGATTCAAGAGAGGAGAATTTAAGCTGCCATTTAATATAGGCTGGTATTCTGAAAGGGAGTCTAACTTTAGTCCTGGGTTTAAACCAGGGTTAGTCCTACATGAGTGGGCCTTTTTTCTTCCAACATACTCTGAAAATATACTGTAACAGGTGAGAAAATTCCTCATGGATGGGCCATTCGGCCCATCCATAAGGAATTTTCTCACCAGTTATATTTAGCTTTCACAGTATTTGAAAGGAAAAAATGGTCCACTCTGGTTAGGACTAACCCTGGTTTTAAACCCCAGACTAAAAGTTAGACTCCCTTTCAGAATACCAGCCTAAAGATTTAACGCAAAAATTAAGATATGGTGAAGCTTGTGACGAAAAGACATTATGTTGTTGTAAAAAGAAAAAACACTGCCAGCTGATTTGATTGGCTAGAGACCTATTTTGATGGGATCTGAGGTTATATCATTATTACAAAGGTTTTAAAAGGGTAAAAGTAGCGGTCCAAACGAAATTTACCCATGTCTTTGTCCAGAATTTTCGCTTTTCCCCATTCCCCCCCCCCCCCCCAGAAAAGCAAGATGGTCACCGCCCATGTGGATTTGTGGCCACCTGTAGTGTGGTGGGTTGTGACCGGTGATTCTTTGCAGCCCGTTTTGTGGGAATGGACCCTTAATTGGTAAAACATGAAGGGAATGGACTAATAAAGTGTAAATGATGCAGTGGCCCTTTAAAAGAAATGAAGAATGTCCTTTAATTGTAAATGAGGAATGTTCTGGTACTAGGTTAAATTGAGCACTTTAATTGAAAAATTAATGAATATCCCTGTAATCATGTTACATTGCAACATAGCCTAATAGTAATCACCCATCGACCCATCGGGGGCCCTTTTCACTGCGTTCCCAGCCAATTTCATCGCCACGTATTTGTCATACCCGCTTTCTTACGCCGTGAAGCCTTAGGCATTCCTTTATCACTCTCTCGATCCACTATTGCTTTGTGGTCACATTTCAGACAGAAAATGCCATTTTGACGTTGATTACGCTACCTTTCTCAGTGAAAATTTTCGTATCTTGTCCATCACAAACCATGACAAAGCATGTAATGGCAGAAAGTTTCTGTGATTGCATTTCAACATCGGACTAACACACGGCTCTCCATTCCTTTTTACATTGGACACCACCCTCTATGCAAACCGATGGCATTGCATGACCGGTTATTTGGGATATCTACGCGGGGAGTAACGAGTAAGTAACAGTGGTATCTGAATTACTTTTCTCAGACTGTTCTTTTGAATTGATCACTCAATTGTGGTTTATGGAACCCTTTTGTAAATGAATCACTAGGGTTTCAACCTTGAATACTTGGCTTTTTCATCAAGCGTAACAAGTTGGTATAATTACTTAATTCGCTCTAAATTTGTCACACGCCCAAATTTGTCCTTTGTAAGGATTTGTGGCCCAAAAGTATGATGCTCTTGCTCCATTGAGACATGGTAGCCATACCTGTCTAGATTACCTGATTTTTTTTTTGTCTCATATTGCTTTGCAGATTCTGTATTCCATACACACCAAGTTCATCAGCAGTGAACTTCCAGGTCTGATAGGTAAACTCCTTGAATCGAATTTACAACAGATCAAGGCAGCCCTGCCAAGAACAGCAGTGCTCTCCCGGTGATAAACTAAGTACTACTACCATCTGTGTGTTTGTGTGTGATATTCTAGATTATATTTTGTATTCGATGTTTGTAATTATAATATTAAATAAGATTTTTTTGTGTGTTGCACATGTTGGCTTGGGTGATTGAGCAAAACCCATGTTGCTGGGAATACCACTTGAAAGCAGTTGTGTCAAAACACCTGTTTGGGAATATGTCCGCTACTTGAATTTTGTTGAAGAAATTTAGGGCTTGGTTTCGGACGGTATTGTGCAACCTATTTTAAACTAAAGAAACTTCAAAGATGTCTCAACTTCCTTTACAGATCCTCTAGGTTTTTTCTAATGCCAACATTTGTTAAGTATTCAAGCCAATGCCGATGGGATGAAAAGACCATGGAATGGACACTTTGAAAATTAAGAGCTTTTAGAAATTTGGGGATTAAACTGGTTGGTACAAAACATGTCTTAGGAGTAGGTTTTAGGGTGTATAGAAGGGACAGGTGAAAAGATGAACGTCAATATGGTACGCACTGTGAAGTGTGGTATGGATATCTAAGGAGTCATATATGAACGAAAGATCCAACAGGATTGGAACACTTCGGTACAAAATTCATGTTATAGCCGTATGCCTCTTTGGGTATAGGAGCCATTCCGTTTGAAATGTGAACGAGAGAATGTGTACGCCACACTGTTTGCCGCAACAGTTTGTGGAGTACTCTATATGCTATATTGAACAGAAATTGAACAGATGATTGTAGCACACCCTAAAAAGTCATGTGAGGTCGAGATGGGAAAAGAGATGGCGTCCCTGGGTGTCAGGACCATAGAAAGTGGTTTTTGAGGTGTTTCACTATTGTTGGAAGGAGGGAGTCAACAAAAATGACTAGTTACCAAATCATAAAAAAAACAAAAGTAGGTATACAGGACTGGTAATGTAGAATAAAATTGGAAAAAATTTATTTTTCAAGTAAAAAATTACTTGCAACTAGACAGTTTTGATCTCTAGAAGCAGAACTTCCTCAGTAATGTGCTGTGGGATGTATGGTTGTTTCGCATCAGTGGACATCAGAGGGCACATGTTATGCAGTGGATAAAGGGCACCGATCCCACACCCAAAGTTTTAACAAGTTCGATCCTTGTGCCGTGTGGCCAATGTGTTCCACCCCTGAGTAACTGGTGCTTACTTCAATTACTACTCTCTACCCAGATGTATTTAACTGGGTACCCAATCATGCTGGGGAAGGTAACCGACTCGATGGGAGTGTAGCGAGTCCCTACAGCAACATTGTATGGTGGAAAGTCTGGCCAATCAAGGGGGTGAAGCCCATTCAAAACAAGTCGTCGGCTGGGCACTGACATTTTGAATATGCACGGAATAATTATTAGTTTGGGTGCTTGATAGACACACATAATGTCATTCGATACAAACAAGCCGGGGCAAAAGATCAGTTGTTGGATGCTATTGGGTGGTTAAATTTTGTCCTACCCTGGCCACACAACGAATGAAATGAACGATCAGTCGTCTGATTTTAATAAACCGCACCTCAAGGAATACATCTTTTTCACCTAAGCGCGCATTGCAGTATGAGAAAAGAAGAGTATCTGAGCACACATGATCCAGGTGCACTATTATTACACTGGCCACTCTAAACACACAATTGGTATCACTACCCATTTAGTGTATAGCAAAGAGCGGGCTGGCACCCACAGTATGTGGAAAGAACGAAGCGGAGGAGCCATTGCTTTATTGTTGGTACGGTTTTCTTGTGGCGGGCAACCAAAAAAATGCGAGACAATGGAATTCTAAAGATTCACGGTGAACGTTTTGCCTCTCTATCTATATAGGACCTCTTTGAGGCCCAATCGTTCGAAAGAGAGATGGAATTCCATTCCTGTATGCATGTGGCCAACATGTGTGCCCTTTGTGGGCACTAACTCATTTACTCCTCTCTACCCAGTTGTATACAGGGTACCCAGTATTATTCAATGACTGGGAATGGTACAGGCTCGCGTAGGGATGAGTGAGTGATCACCTACAAGCCAAGGTATGCGGTGGGTATGTCTGGCCCAATCGCTTGAAAGAGAGATGGCACTCTGTTCCTGTATGCTCAGGTCGTCCCCTTGTTCTTGTTTTAGAAAGCAAAGTTCTTTATTGTTAACAGCTGACCACATGGGACTTGGAAAATACAATGCTCATCATGAAATGATACGGGTCCCCCTTTGGGATCCATGTGATGGGAATTTCATGCATCCCGCAGGAGAGAGGAGCAGATCCAGAACATTACTTGGCAGGTTCTATGACAAGGGCACAACACAATCTAAGTTAGAGTAGCGTTTTGGACTTGAAAACGTAATGTTCCAAATTATCAACAAAAAAAGTTTGAAAGTGATGGTGAGGTTGAATTCTGTGATCGGTTTATAGACATTGTATTTACCAATAGTATACATTTGTAAAGCTTTTTTGATTGTAAAGAATTATATCATTTTATATATGCCATGATGCATTTCCATGCTGTCCATCGTCCTGACTAAAAATATTGCCTTTTCCTAGTCTTTCCAAGTTTAGAACATACCCCTGTGTTTCGGGGTAATCCTTAAACCTATGAGACAAAGGCATCTCATGAAGTCCACGCCTTATCCCCATCCCCAAACTTCGCCTCTGACAAGTTGAATTTTTGCATCAGGAGAAACGTTAGTTTAGTCTTATGTTTGCCTAATAAAAGGTGCAAATTTGATTGCAAGATAGTATTACTATTCGCAAGTTTGCATTTTCTGTCCGTAAACTGACACATTACAGTGCAGCGGCCTATAGGACATTGTTATACAAACATTTGCTTATAGCACCAAAACTTGAAGGAATCAACTGAAATTTGGGAATAAGCCTTTCTCAGGGATATCAAGTGAACCCTAAACAAAACAGACGGTGCTTAGATTAATGAAATGCGCCTTTAACCTGTAGCTTATCAAGATGATGTAATAATTATAATTATTAAAGCAATAGCAGCAAATTTTTTTGAAGAGCACCCACAATTTTCCGGATATTTTGAGATTTTTGCAGTTGCATTGCTGATTGACTAGTAAACAATACCTGTGAATGGTAGAGCTCAAAATTCTCTATGTCGCAAAAGAAAGAATTTTGTAGTAAGAATAATATCGGAGATCTTCAATAATAATTCAGTGGCTGCTAGAAACACTTCCAATATGAAATAGCTGGGAAATTGTGCCATATGTGTGTCTATGCTCAACCTTTTTTTGTGAGGTGGCACTATTTCATCATGGAAAGACATAAATTTGGCGTTTCCAGCTCTGTCATTAAATTGCAATCAGTTCCCAATTCTAATTAACAAAATAGCTTCTTTTATGACAAATATGCATTTTTGAGCATTGCACTTGCAGCTATAGTTTACTAGACAATTACCAACACAACTGTGCAAAAATCTCAAATTTTGAAAATTGGGGGCGCTCTTAAAACACGTGCTGTTATTGCTTTAAACAAGATAGCAACTAGCAATCAAAGTGCTTCGATGTAAAGCATCCATTTAAAAAAGCAGTGTAATATTGAATATGAGATCTCAATATATGCATGACCATGAACATGTCATATGTGATGTGCCTTATTAAAATATTCACAAAGAATGGGGGAATATTATATCGGATGTATTTATGTACTTGTTGAATGTGGAAAAACTTGTAAATGAGAAACTTGGGGATGGAAATAACATGTGCGTGGGTGTTTTATAATGGGAACTTTGTTGGTTTATTTATTCTCTGTACATACTTTTAGAGTGCCTTTGGTGATGTGTTCTTAAAATTGAAACTATATGATGCAATAAAGATTTCTGCAGTACCTGACTAATTCCTTAATGTATATGATGATAAAATTGTCTTAATTTTTGTATACTTCAGTCCAAGAGGAAATACCCTTCCAATCAATGCACATATCTATTCATTATCATTACATGCTGCCATTACACGGAATGACAGAAGCGGCTGAAACACCAGGTGGTTCTCTTCCTTGATGAGATGTTGGATCTTATTATAGTCCGATTTTTTATTCGTGTTAGTTCATGCATATTGTCGAGGGTATGGTTTCACTTGGAGAGGATGTGCTGATACCAAAATTTAAAAGCTGAAGATATAGTGGAGTAGATACATTTTTAAGCGTTGATGTTCCTTTATTGCAGATAAAAGCTCCAGAATTTGGTATAATTGATTTAAAATAAATATAAATTTCATGATCCCCTTTTGAGTTAAATCAGTAAATGCAATGTTTGATAATCATCATGGTTACCCTGACTGTGTGTAGAAGGTATAAGAATTTGCTAAATTAAATGAACTAAATGACTCTGCCTGAATGGTATATTGGTGGTTTCGCCACTACATTCGGTTTAATTCAATCTAACCGACATCACATTTGCTTGAAGAGGATGTGGCATGGCATAGTCACACTCTCCTATTTATACGCATACATGCCATACAACACATGTTCAAAAATAGCTTACTTGTTCACATCAATGAACGGATTAACTCCTACGAATGGCAATTGATCTTTATATAGATGAAGTCATGCAAGATGTTGACCTCAATCCACGTCAATACGCCACATAAAAGCTGCATTGATTTTCCTGGATTAAAGGTGCAACCTCTCAACAGGAATAGAATCGTCGAAACATTTAATGAACTGACACAAATAAAAAATCACTATAGTATGAAGTCTTATGTCTTTGACACTGATCTCTGGATAACTTGGAGTCCTAGCAAGCTAACAATGAATAAATAATGCAAGATTATTGTATGATAGCAAGGTTGAAATTGGTTCCAAGAGTCCTGTAGAAAAAGCAGCAACTGTAATTGTCACATAATGTCTCGCTGTTTTTATTCATTTTAAAGTCTTCCTAGAATGTACAAAAAGGTGGTGGGATAATGGTTAAGCTACACATGGAAGTTGAGACACCAGAGGGTGTTTTGAATCAATCCCATGATGCATAGCAATGTGCCTATACCATACTCTACTAAACACATGTCAATACTTGGGGATAAAGTGTTCTAAAAGTTTAAGAACCACAAGACATTTCATAATCATGCCAAAAATTCCCTAAGTACTAACGCTTTGTGGGCTAAAATGAGCATTAAAGCCAGAGTTTTTATGTTTTAAGAATAGGATTTTTATGTGATCACATGATCCTATTGAGGTGAAATTTCTCAAAATTGGTGCATTGTGGGATTGACTCAAAACACCCTCTGTTGGGACACTAAGCATCCAAGTGTAACAAATTTCACTTGATGTCTGCTAAAGAAGCATTCAATTACCTGAATATCTATGATGCTTTTAATGCACATTATTTTACATAACCAAAGAAGTTTTTAAATGGTGTTTTATTCATGAAATGCATGTTTTTTTTTTATTTGGCAGATAAATACACACAATATAGATCTGCAATGGATGAAACTGTTAAAATAAGCGTAAAATGTCAGTTTTGACAAATGCACTACTAACACTTACGTGCATAAGGTCTTTTGCACTCCTGTTGGGGCATAAAGAGGGGTCCAAGTGGACCCTCCCTTCAGAAAACCACTTTGCCATTGGAATTTTTTACCAAAACTGGTCAATGATGGGGTACATCAACAGGACCACATATTAACAGGGAAAAAAATTGAAAATCGGTTATACAGATTCAAAATGGTGGTCCAAAAATCTATTTTTATGACGCACACCAATTCTCCCGCCCAAAAATGAAAAGCCACTTTCCTGAAGGACTTTTCCACTAAAATTTGGCTCATAATAGGACAAAAATACAATTGCTTTGCTGAAATAAAAATTTAAGAAAGTTGCTCCAGTATGATTTAAGGGGCAAAACAAATTTTGAATAGCGCCACCAAAATGCTTATTTATGCTAATTAGTATGAAAATGCCATGGCCGATTTGATTTTTTTTCCCACCAGAATATGTGCAAAAGATATTTGACCAATTTTCTTGGGCAAAAATAATTTAGCGTTAAACCATGGTGTGCAAAAATGAAATCCCCTATGCACTTAAAGAGACACTGGCGCACTTAAAGAGACACTGGCACATTTGAAAAATAGTGCGCCCTCAAGATTTTTCAAAATCGATATTTTTGCATGGTTGTAAAGCTTTTATATACAAAAGCCCTCACCCGAAATGATTAAGACCAAATCAGCTTTCTTATGGGTAAACGGAACGATTTTGTAATTTCAGCAGACGACGAAAATGGTGTGTAACACAAGAACATGCACGCCGTATGAATGTTTCCCACGCTATGCACACTGTTTGACCGGTCTATAACCTTTGTGGTTTTAATATCAGTGAGTACGAGTCAAAATATTCATGTAATATACACATTTGTTGATTAAAGTTCTGGAAAACTTAAAAGTTAGCCTACAAATTACCTGGATATCTTTATCCTCATATCAATGTCCCTATTTGTTTTGGGGTATGTTATTTTTATATGTAAAATATATCTCTGTTCTTCCAATGGCCTAGACTATCATTTGAGAGCAAATTGAAGAAATTTCATATTTTGTGAAAATGTGCCAGTGCCGCTTTAAGTGTTAAGGTACCAAATTCTGCATTCAACTCCCAAGTGTGTCAGAATTAAGCATGGGGTTAATATTTTGGATATGCAATGAATATTCAAACTTAACAAAAGTTATGAAGTAAGATTATTTATTATTGATATGGGACTGAATGAATTAATTATGGTATAACACAGGCTTAAATTAGTAATAGGATTTTTTGTAATCTGGAGGGCTACATTGTGTGTAGAAATATTTGAAGCATGTGTATTAAATGGTCAGTTGTTGGCTGTGGTCTACACTTGTATCTTGATGGTTCTAGGAGACAAGGCAAGACCAGGGGTAGATTTAAGCAGTGAGCAAGATTAGTAATTGCCCTACTAACGGAGCGGCCGAGCTTTGAAAAGTGCTCTAGTTTTTGAGTTGCCCTCCCCTCCGTACAACAAAACACAACCACCTTTATTTGAAGGATAAATATGAGATTTAAGAAAATGATGCTTGTGGTTGAAATATTTGGTGGCAGGGATGATTTCTAGGCCGAAAATGCATTTTGGGCTGCAAATTAAGCGAAATTATTATTTTTATTTTTTTAGAGTAAAAATATTACAATCTCATTATGGTATCCTTTTTGTTATTGATATAGGTTTTATACATTGCATAAAGGGTTCACGTAATACTCGTTGTGGTGACATGTGATAAAAAGGATGCTTTTTTTAGAAAAAAGGTGATTTTGGGGCTAAAATTCTAGACCCTTTATATATTGTATAAAACAGAAATCTATAATATAAATGTCAGACATTGATAGTATTGCATCATGATTAAAATTTGTTTTGTTAAGAAATTAATCTTGATTTCATTAAGTTTTTAGCTCAAAAACGTGATTTTTTTGAAGCAAAAAAACACCCCTGCCACCAAAGTTTTTGACCACAACCGTCACTTTTAAATAATTTATTACTTTCTTTCGAATAGAAGTGGTTGCGTTTTGTTGTACCGAAGGGGGGGGGGTTGTCGACAATTTTGCAGTCCAAACCGCTCCACTATACCAGGCCCCTGCTCTTAGGGCTCTTTTTTGTGTCGTCTGCGCAAGAGAGCAAGGGATTGCTTTAGTATGTCCGTCTGTGGAAAAAATGTCAACCCTAAACAATTCCGTACTGTTTCCACATAAGTGCACACATTTTCATAGCACTTGCATGTAATGGTCCTTGAGTAGTGCCCCACAAGTTACCCCCTCAAGACTGGGGTCAAAGGTCATGTAGAGGTCACTAGAGGTCCTGGCCTAAAAATTGTCAGGTTTTTCAAATTGCTTGGTGTGTCCACACGTCGATCGGATCTCATGACACTGGCATGCAACGGTGCTTGGGTAGTGTCCCACATGTTGGTGGCCTCTTATGACCTTGGTGACCTCATGACCTGGGTGACTTCATGTGACCTTTCTCCCCTTTCACAAACCATGACAGCAGACAACGTGCATTAGGTGAATGCTGTATTTTTTTGTATGAAGTATTTTCTATTAGCCAGGGGCATCCCCAGACCATTTCGTTGGGGTTGCTGGCAAAACTCCTTTTGCCAACACAATTTTAACATTTTTGAGTGTCGGTTCGAAAAAATCTAAATCTGTACGATTACCAAATTTTTAATTTTTTTTTAATATATGCAGCATATACTGCACACTAGCAATCAGAATTAATATTTTTGGACAAAATAATTTTATTCAAATATTCCACCTACAACATCTTTACATTAATACCGATTTTGCCCAAAAGTCGACATATTGGCCCACAAAAGGCAAATTTTACCAACAGAATTCTATTAATGGGGATGTGTCACACCCTTATACCCCTACTAGGAATGGTCCTGCTATTAGCATCGTACTTAACTGGCGAATACCTTCTCACTGTGGGCCCTCTTGTCACGACTTGCCACACAGCGAGCCCCCAAACATCTTTGCCTACTGGGCCCTTTTCTTTAAATCTTTTTTTATTAATTTTTTTTTTTTTTTTTTAATTAAAAAAAAATTAATAAAAATAATTAATTAAAATCTGCCCCTGGGAAGACATCAATGACAGCCCAACAGTTATATTCACTGTGAAACAGCCAACAGTCCGGTTTCAGTACAAGTTGGCTGAAATGGACCATACATTACAGGATGTCGCATATATATGCTGCAAATTGAAATTTGATGGAATAGCTCAGTATATTTTTAAAAATTTTAAGGTATCAATGATAAAGTTTTCATGTAATGTTTTAAGTAGCCAAACAATGCAAAAAGGTACATTTGTCTTTTTTTTCCCCTGTGATTTGTTTTGTTTTGTATGTTCTATTTTTGTGTTTGGTATTTGGAACATCCTTTCAAGATGAAATTAGCTTCTTTGAATCTTGGCTGCCAGCAGTAATGTTTTTTTTGTTAAACCATTACTACTAAATATTGTACAGACATTATGTAATAAAATTGGATTGATTCAGCCCAAATTTATTGGTCGAGCTATGAGTTGCAAAAATACTGGGCGAGACGCAGTCGAGCCCAATATTTTAAAACTCATAGCGAGACCAATAAATATTGGGCGCAAATCATCCAATTTTATCATTATCATGCGTAGGATCCGATATTATCGCGTATCGGACACCTCAAAGCATGATAATGGTAAATATAGGTTTAAAAACTAACTCAAGATGACAGCTGTATTGGTCGCCATCTTGCATTTCTTGCATGTTAAAAAGCAGAGGACTTATTTCGTCTGCAACTTGTGTTCCAGGACCACATCTTTCCGATTCATCTCATAGCGGCGCTATTTATGATTGTTTGTGCTTTATTTCATTAATATATTTAAGTATTACAAAAGAACCACCTTGCGGCTCAGGATTGCGTGTCGTGTGTCTTTAGGCACTCGTCTTCAGAAGGTCTTGAGTTCGAATCCTCCTGTAGATGCAAAATTTTAATTTATTATGATTTATTTTTAGAGTGAGGTAGAGTGAGCAGTTGCATAAAAAATGGAGTCAGCGATTGAAATAGAAAATAGTGAATAGCTGCCCTATGAGACGAGTCGAAAAGATGTGGTCCTGGAACATAAGTTCCAAACGGGATAAGGCCTTTGCATGTTAAAAAGAAAAAAAAATGAAAGACATTAGCTACTAATGGTCATAGACATATATCTCACATTTTAATATACACATATAGTATTTTGGATATTCATGTGACCAAGTACATGCATATTACATATATCGGAAATTTTAAGGTTTTCTTTGAAGATGTCCATATATGCATGTTGGCCACCATCTTAAATTTGGAAGATTTTTTTCAAAACAAAATGCTAGATATGAGTTTCTGATGGTAAAAAAAAATCCAGTGTTTCATTTATATCTTTATGGTATTTTGAGTATTTTGTATTAGGTATTCTATGATGTCAAATTCATTTACACGATACATTACAAATGCTTAGAAAAATTGGCATTACATGTCAGTGACTATCCAATAGATATTAGAAAATAAAACAAGACTCACTGGAGCCATACATTGTTACATGTGGCCCAGGACTAATATTGCAGTAATAATGCTTTAAATTCTGAAGCATTTCATTTTATGGAACTTCCCTTTTTTGTGTGTGTATGCGTTTTCTTTTTTAGAGTCATAATTGTAATTGTAAATTTCTAAGACTGACTTGATTGATTGTTGTGGTGTTTCATGCAGCAGTACAATTTGTATCCCCTGGCTTGAAAAGCAGAAGGGGGATTTTGCAATGGTGCACATGTACGTATGTTCTTGCTTGGTTAGGTTTTGGTTAGGTTTTCGTTTTTCAGGTCTTAAAAAAGTTGAAGTCCGATTGAAACCAGACTTGGGGTTAAGGTACAATAGGGGTTCCTCCATATGTGGATGATGTCAAAGTTCTTGGTCCAAAGGTCATGGACCAAGGCCAAAGGTCATCTGAGGTCATGTTCCATACTGCCATCTTGCCAGGGGATCACAAGTTACTTGCTGTATTTTCTAGTTCGTAGTATTGCAGAGAAGGAAAAATCGGTTAAGAAAGTAAAAGTTTTTTGTGGATGGAAAAGGTGTTGCAAATTGCTGATGACTAAAAAGAATTTTTTAAAAGTTAACAAATTTTGTTAGCTCGTATTTGTCATTTAAATATTTCACTTCATTAGACCTGGAATTAAATAGGACAGCTTTTAATCACATTTGCCTTGTGATAAAGGGCAATTACTTTATTGGCACATTGTAAAGAGTTTTACCCCTTCATAAAGCACCAAGCACATATACATGTATACACTGCTTCTTGATAGGTTGGTTTTAGTCACTCGTTTACATTTTAATGACATTATAATGCAGGGTGTGGACAACGAATACAGCCTGGGAAGCACTATCGTGGACTTAATATTTTCTTGAAGCAAACAAAGAAGTACTGTATAAGTGGAAATTTTCGCGAGGTTTTTTGCGAATTTTGCAAGTGAACGTAAAAAACACGAAAATAAAAACTCACGAAAATAACTTTTTCCAATAGATTTGGATTGTATTGATGTCAATACCGTGAAATTAAATTCTTGCGCATTTGGCAAAACTGTTAAAATCGCGAAAATATCTGTATGCGGAAATTTCCACTTATACAGTACTAGTCTTTACAGCAGCATTCTCTGTTAAAACCTTTTTAATTTACTGTAAAAATCATATGTACATGCAAATATGATTTGGTTTGATGTTTTAAAAAAATGTGTATGTGAGACCTTTACAAAATGTGCGAACTGTGACCAGAGGAGTTGCCCATCCATACTCGAAAGTATATTTATTTCTCTCATAGATTGTGTTCATTATGCATATTTGAATTTTAAAAAATGTTATATTAACTTTTGCACCAATCTTGCTCATGTTGCTATCCATTATTAAGGTGGTATTGGGATAATCATAGGCTAAAAATAGCACTTTTAGGAATTTGCATGATATGAAAAGGCAGATCTTCAGCTCCCTCATGCTTTTCCACACATATTGCATTCAAAAGTTATCAATATTTTCCAAGTAGATTTTTTGTGACATACATATACACCATGGCGACAGTCATAACTTTGGTTAGCAGTGTCCTAATGAACTAATTTTGGTCTCAAATTTAAGCTCTTGAAAAGAACTATTCAATCTGCAACTAAAATTAAGTATTCTTGCATACTGCATATTAATTAGCAATTTCAATACAAATAATTAATTATTCATGAGTGTATCTTACTATTCCCATGCTCAAATGCCAAACTTTTGGTTGATTGCATAGATCTTACTAAGAGCATTAATTTGAGCCCAAAATCAGTTCATAAGGACACTCCTACCCAATCAATGTAAGCACTGCTAGAGTTATGTAATACGACATTACAAAATCGAGGGTTGACAATCAGAAGGACGTAACTCAACACTAAAAGAAATATTAAAGAATTTCTTTAATTCTGCTGTTCATAATTCAAAATTGTTCTTTGTTTACTAAAGTTTATATGTTTGCTTACAGTACCATATATGAGCTTTAACATATGTTTACATTTTGAGTAACGAATAGATTTGCTTAGTAGAAAATATTAAACATCACATTTCTCAAAAGCAGTATTACAGCAGAATTAAAGAAATTCTTTAATATTTCTTTTAGTATTGAGTTAAGTCCTTCTGATTCTCAACCCTCGAAATGTAGTTGCCATGACAATCACTAAAAAAATAAGGATATGAAGAATTTTGGCACGAAGTAACCTAGTGAAGTTTCAAACATGTTGAGAATGTGGAAGTCTATTAAACCTGTAATACCCAATACCACCTTAAAATCTGTTTTACACCTGTGTGATTAAGAGGATCAATTTTTTTAAAATTTGTTTTAAAGGGACTAGCAGCGATAATGCAAGAGAATCGAAAAAATGTGGAAATGCATGTTTTTAACTTATAAATCAGGGATAAGTGTGTACAATTCCATATAAATGCTTTAATGTAGAAACAAACCACCAAATAGTGAAAAAATGGAAGTATTTGAGGAAATTTGTCATACCGTCTCCCGCAAATAGACACACAGTGACGGCGTCTCAAAATCTGCACAGCTGATTGTGGTTTACACCAGTACACAATGAACAAAGATCAATAATGCTTGTATTTGAGGTCAATTGTATTGATCATGGTGCACAATATCACGCTGAAAATCTGTGATATTCACCGGGAAAGGCTTTTTTGATCTCAAGTCGGAATTTAGATATGCACATATAGAAATTACAGAATCGGATAAAAAGTACCGCCGTGTCCTTAATACACGGATTTCAAGCCAACCACTTGCAGGTTATGTTCGCATATCCATGCCAGTAACAAAAATACAAAAATATGAATTTTGATGATTTTTTCGCTGTTTCGGATTAGCAAATCACTGCTAATCCCTCTAAGTGTCTGAGATAGTGTGCTAAAGTATGTGTATTAAACTGGTTGTTTTCATGCTGGTGCAGACATGCAACAGGATATGTGTAAAGGTCAATTTTCTATGTTAAAGAGTTAAGCAAAAGGATTGATGAAGTCTGCAATAGACCTTAACAAAATGAGCATCGGAAACGTTCGCAGCAAAATACAATGTACGCGAGTGTCCTTATGCACTATTGTAGATTCCCAAGCTGTCTTCCCAATCAAGGTGGAACTGGGGCATCCCATTTCTTCATGTTCAAATAGTAAGCAAATCAGGGATTTCCCCTCCCATTGTTTTTTTAAGTTGCATAAAGAAAAAAATTATGACAAACTTATGACCAACTATATAACACAAAGGATGATGCAAATCCACAAGAGAAGATATCAGTAGCTTCCCACAATGCATTGCTTCCAATGGATGTTTTTGTTAAGGTAGTCATGTGATTCGTTAGAGATGGAACATTCTTAAAATGCAAGTTTGTGATCAGTACTGTCAATTTAACCACGTTTCATCTCTAACGATTCACATCAGTACCTGTACAAAAAACCTCCATTGGAAGCAATGCATTGTGGGAATAGTGGAGGAGCTAGGACCCAGGTCAAACATCATCGTTTACCCCTCACTACAGAAAAGGTTTGACACCTTTGGTAGTTAGTATGGACCCTCTATATCAATGCTAGGTAGGTAGTACTCTCAAATTGTGGTCACTTTTTCAATAGGGGCCAATTTAAGTTTACACAGGGGTCAAACTATGAAATGTATGTCATATTGTCCGTCTTGTCATAAGGATTCCAAAAATGTATAGTTTGTACCAACTATGACTAATGGTTTTTGAGTTACAGGGTAAAATTGGCTAAAATGGTAAAAAAAAGGTCAATTTCTATTTGTACAGGGGTCAAAATCGGAAGTTGCTCCAATTTTGTTCATCTAGCTTAATGAGTCAAAATAAGGAAGAGTTTGTACCATCTGCAATCCATAGTTACCATGTTATGGGACAAAATAGGTCATAGGTCAACATACCCAATTGGTGTTGACCTTCTTCGACCCATATCTCCGTAAGTAAGCATTTAACATAATACAAACTGTACCTTTTAGGAGTCATAATAATAATATAATAATATATTGGCTTTTATAAAGCGCCATTTCATCTAGATCACAGCTAAGAATGTTCACAAATTTTATATGGTCATTATTTTATTCTGAAATTGTTTTCACTGAAAAGTAAATTACTTTTCCCTTAAATGAGGGGTCAATCAAATACGTAGCCCAAGTATTAGCTGAGTTACAGACAAAACTTCATGCCAAAATGATCCAAAATCGTGTGTGTGCAGTTGTGAAAGCATGTACAATGTACACTTTTGTATGTGACCTCATTGACCTCCTATTCTTTACTGTATGGGAAGGTTGTAATTTCTCCACAAAATGTTCATTGTGCTTTACGGTGCTTCGACCCCGTAAAACCTGGTGTTCACTATAGGATAGTTCATGAATCAAACTTACACCCCTTGTTCTTAGAAGTTCTTAGATTTATTTAAGTGATTTTTCTCCATTGAACCACACAGTGAAGCAATTTTAGTGCTGTACAGGTGCTATCAGCTTGATACTGCATGAACACCTCCCTCTAGAGTTTGCTAATGTGAACCTTTTTATCACAGCGCTGTTGCCTATTATTATTATGCTGCCGTCAGGAAATCGTCACAATCATTTCGCTTCATCTAGGCCGGCAGCTGGCCAAGCGCACAATCCTATCAGCACTTAGATTGTAATATTCCACATAACAGCTACCCGAATATCGCTTGGGTCGACGAAGCAAGTGAGGTAAAGTGCCTTGCCCAAGTGCACAACACATTGGCCACAGCGGGGCTCGAACCCACAACCTTTGGATCATGAGTCGGCAGTCATATCCACTGGACCACATGTGGTCCTCATCTTACCTCAGGCAATAACTTGCAAGTATTTAAAATATAATCAGATTTACTTTTAATGTTGACCCCTGTACAAATTGAAATTGACCTTTTTTACCATTTTAGCCATTTTACCTTATAACTCCCAAAACCAATGGTCGTAGGTGGTACAAACTATACATTTTTGGAATCCTTATGATTAGATGGACAATATAGCATACATTTCAACATGATTGGGGCATTTTAAAAGTTTGACCCCTGTGTAAAGTTAAATTGGCCCCTATTGAAAAAGTGATACCACAATTTGAGAGTACTACCTACCTAGCATTGATGTAGAGGGTCCATACTAACTACCAAAGGTGTCAAACCTTTTCTGTAGTGGGAGGTAAACGAACTCCTTAAATAAGGCCCCTATGATATTCTGCTCCTCCTCTAGAAGGTACTGAAATCTTCTCTTGAAATCTGCAGCCATAATTGGCTGTTGTGCGCAGATGTATTATGTATGTTACTGACATTAGTCTCCACTCCAACAATTTATGAATTGTATGAAGGAAAACAAGTGCAGTTTTGGTCAAGCCAAAAAAAAAAAGTTTGACTGAACATTAAGCAAAATGTGCTATGCCTTTTTTCATTTTTAATCACTCTATCTATGCATTACTCAGGATTTCCCTTTTTGTCCCTATTTTCCCCCACTTAGCAGCCAGATTTTGATTCCTTTTTCCAATTTGCGAATCCCAAATTGACCAATTGTATTGCACCTTGCTATATTTTCACATAGCTAGTTTCTGGAACTTTTTTTTTGGGGGGGGGGGTGGGCATAGAATTATTGACGAATGCCAAAATACAGTAATTATTTGATTTTTGCTAATCATGCTCCTTGTACATATATATATTGTTTAGTAGCATATCTCTA
This sequence comes from Ophioderma brevispina, assembly GCA_023653785.1. Lineage (NCBI taxonomy): Eukaryota > Metazoa > Echinodermata > Ophiuroidea > Amphilepidida > Ophiodermatidae > Ophioderma > Ophioderma brevispina. The sequence continues at coordinate 51,479 of JAMKCH010048883.1, forward strand.
AGGAGTAATGCTGTCACATGAATCAGCTGTTTGAATAACCTTTGACATTTGCACTAGATCAGGGGGTGGAACTTAAGTTGAAAACATGTAGTGTGCAAGTTTTCGTTTTTTAAAATGGTGAAGGTATGTAATAGGTTTATAACATACAAGTCTTAAGTCAGGTTCATGTTGTATGTGTGTGAGAATTTTTGTATTTTGTGTTTAATTTTTTGTATTTTATATTAAGTTGACTGAAGTGAATAAAGACTGAGGTGCACGGGGAGCATTAACGAAAATAAATGAAGCTTACTGTATCTTTACTTTACATCTCTCATGACTGATTATAACCCGGGAGCTAGCAGACATTTGTAACGCATCTCAAGTACAAAAGGTTTGAGTGTTTAAATATGTTGACAGCCTGACAGGGACCCCTGAAAACATGACTTTTCATGTAGGGCACAGAAGGTCAGCATTCATTGCATTCAATGGGGCTTGACCTGGTTTCCCCTTACTTTAGTAACTAAGCATTTGAGACACTCAAAACTATTCCCTATTTTAATCATATGAGCTCCAACAATTTGCAGCATTTTGTATCTAGCACGCAGCTGTGATTTCAACCGTGTTGAAGTAATGCCCTCCTGAAGGAGATCCCGATGTTTTCCTGGGACGTCCTTTGGTTCTCCTTCCTTGTGAAGGTTTCCACGTGACAAGTTCAGACACCGTCTTTCCTTTGGCTCTTTTGCAACGACCTGCAAACTGCAGTCTCGTTGCAATTGTTGTTAAAAGTGGTATGTCACCATACAATTCCTTATTAGCCATGCATGTCTCCCAACTCACATTTAATGCAGATCTAAGCATTCCTGTGTAGCAGCCATCCAGAGGTTTTCTAAGTTTCTTTGTTAGGGTCCAGGTTTCACAACCAAACAGTAGGATGCTTTCTACAGTGGCTTGGTAGAGACATCTTTTTGAGGTGTCTTGGCAAGGCTGACCTCCAAATTTTAAACAATTTATTTGAATCCTTCCATGCCAGTACCTTCCATACTGAAACTTCCTGCTGGATGCTTCTGACCCAAGACTCCAGATATTTGAAGCGATTACTTCCTCTAAAGTCCGAGCCACAATTCCTTTAACGTGTAGTCCGCTTGTTATGCCACTTCTGGAGGCCCAGTGGTATGCAAATTATGCACTGATCGAGCCACTCAGCATCGATGATTGTCGTCAAGGAGCGCTGGTGCCGAATCACCGGCCAGTGTGCGTTACGCTAACGAAATGCACTACACGCTTAAAATACGCTTATTTTGTAAAAGGAATGGTGGCTTCTACTTTAGTAGGCTGTCATCTACTGTCTTGTTATCTACACATGTTGGCTGGTTGAATCCCATGAATTGGGTTTTCTTTGCATTCTTCTGTAGACCCACACAAAAGTGATGCATTCTCAACATTGCTTTAAGTCTTGTGCTTGTGCAGCTGTAACTGACAGATGGGCAATGTCATCTGCATCGGTTACCAGTGGCGTATCCTGGGGGGGGGGGGCAAAGGGGGCGCTTGCCCCCCCGGGTAGCCAAAGGGGGCGCCAAAAAGAAGGAAGAGAAAAAAAAGAAGGAAAGGGAGAAGAAAAGGGAAAGGAAAGGGGGAAAAGGAAAGGAAAGAGGAAGGAAACGAAAGAAAATTAGAGATGGAATGGGAGGAAAGGAAAAGAAGTAAAATAAAAAGGGGAAGGGGACAACTAAAGGGGAAAGAGATAGAAAAGCTTATGGCGAAAAGGAAGAATCTGTAAGGGAAAGCTAAGGAGCGCGAAAATTAAGGCGAAAATGTGCAACAAAAATTAGAAAAGAGAACGTATAAAAATAGTAAGGAAGGGGCGCCAAAAAAGCAAAATCATGCGGTTAATACGAAGGGGTGGTGAAATAAGTTGGAAAGAAAAGTGAACTAATACAATTAAAAAAAATGCAGCAAAAATGAGAAAAGAAAAGAAAAACGGATAAAAAAGAAAGGGGTGCCAAAAAGGAACTATAGTTGAGAAAAAGTTTAAGGAATTAAAGGGGCGCTAAAATGGCAACGAAATTTGGAGCTAACGAAAAATAAAGAGCGTCAAAAACTGAAAACGAAAAGCGGTTGAAAATAGTTTAAGGAAAAGGCAAATTGATTGGCAAAGATTGGCAAAGGAAATTGGAGTTTAAAGGGGAATAATAAGGGGCGTCAAAACAAAAAACAAAAGGGAAAGGGCTGAAAAATAAGGAAAGGGGCGCGAAAACAGCAACTGAAACTGGCAAGAAAAGGGGGATATAGAAACAAAATAAAGGGGCGTCAAAACAGAAAATAAGGAAAGGGGCGCGAAAACAGCAACTGAAACTGGCAAGAAAAGGGGGATATAGAAACAAAATAAAGGGGCGCGAAAACAGCAACTGAAACTGGCAAGAAAAGGGGGATATAGAAACAAAATAAAGGGGCGTCAAAACAGAAAAGCACCGGAAAGGAATGAAATGTCCCACTTTAGTGCGACTAGTTGCCGACAAAATTGTCAATTTGCCGACACAATTTCAAAAAATTTTCCGGCTCGCTGCGCTCGCCGATAACTTTATTTCTGTGGATGTTATGCATATTCAAGAAGACGTGGAATGGGGTGCCATTTTCAATTTCCACAGGGGCGCCAAAAGTTCATCGTCAGTTTGCCCTCCGGGGTATGTCATCCTGGATACGCCTCTGGGTTACATTAAAGGACAAGCACATTGGCTCTTTTTTGGTGTAAAGCCCACTGCCTGCGTTTGCAGATCTAAGACAATCAAGGACTATTATGAATAGGTATGGTGCTAATGTGTCGCCTTGGAGTAGTCCTGCCACGATTTCAAACTCATCAGTATCACCATCAGATGTTACTACTTGTGTACTTGAGTTGCAAGAAGCAGTATAGTAAATCCAAGCGACCGTGAGACTCCCAAAACTTTTAGACGCAGTCCACTGTTCGGGAGAGGAGGCATTTTGTATCCACAGAATCAATAACATCTCATGAGACCAAACTGGGTATGTTTTCCGTTTATTGTCTGGACCTATATCATGCATGCAGGCACTATAAAGTTTATGCAGATATTTGCAAGTTTTGTCTTAGTATTATTCTATAACTTTATCGATTTTATTGTAGAAATTGTTATATTCAATATTTTGCTGCTCTCTAAATGTAAAAAGAGTGAAAAAAACGAGTGAATCGTAATTCACTCGAAAAGAGTGTAAAGCACTCAAAAATAGTTGCATGTGTTGGTTAATCCACTCCAAAAAGAGAAATCACTGAACTTTCACTCCAAAAAGAGTGAGAGTAAACACCACTCTAAAATGTGTTGTCCTTCATTTAACTCTTTAAAGAGTGGACATTCACTCGTTTGAAGTGAAGTCACTCCGTTTTGAGTGCAGATTTCACTATTTTACTCGTTCTACTAAATAGTCACTCATTCGTTTGATCAAACCCTTTTGGGCTCATGTACTCTAATCCAACAAGATTTAAACATGATAAAGGCTGAGGGGAATTTTTTTGACGGAGTGTATAGTTGCAAATTGTGCGACCTTTGTTTGTTGTAATGATTAAATACATAATTATTACCTTATTGTGTAAACAAAGGGTAAAGGTGCAACATTGTTTTAACTAGAAATCATACTTTGTCCCATTATTCACAATGTAATCAACGGAAAACGTCACATATTTGTTTTCGATTACTAACTCAAACATGTATTCCTATTTCAAACAATAAAGGGGTAAAGGGGTGTTTTTTTCATTTAATGACTTTAAAAGGCTCCTGGAATGTTTTTTCTCCTTTGGTGTAATCACTCATATATTTTGCACTTCCAAACTCAATGTGCAATGCGAAAAACGCATCTGTCCGGTTTTGTGAACAGAAAACTCAAGATTTAATCAATCGAAAATCCAAGATTTTCAATGCCAGATGTGCATTAATTACAAAACAAGTTCTTCTCTCTTCTGTTACAAATTTTTTGGTCAAACTATATATTCACCCAATCATGTGGGGAAAGATTAAAAATTATTTCTTCGAAATAGGTTGAATCTACTTAATACAGTTGAGCAACCTCTATGCCTTTAAAGATCACATAAACTATCTTATCAAATTGAAGTATACTGCACTTTGTAATATTTGCAATTGGCACACCTTGATACGTATCTCTCTTCTTCAGATGAAAACAATTTAATATAGTTTGTCATATTTTGTGCAAGTTAGACCGGTTACCGACATGGCTTCGCGGAAGCTTCCCCAATTGCAGTGCAAGCTGCCATTTATAGACGAACGACCACCTTCCCAAGAGGAACGCGAACTGGAGTGTCCTTGTTGTAGTTGCTTGTTCATTCCGCCGAATAACCCAAAGATTCTACCAAATTGCCAGCATGTCTGTTGTGAACTTTGTCTCCCGCAAATCTTTGAAACGACAGGAAGGTGTCCTGAATGTCGCGAAGAAATCGTCGTTCCTTTTTCCGAGATAAAAACCAATCCCAAACTTCGCAATCTCGCTCAACTGTACCATGATAAAGCGGAACATGGTGCAGCCAGTGGATCTACACTCAGAACGTCTGCTGGGAAGGCTATGAAATCAAAGAACGCCAACTCGAAAAAATGTCCGCGCCACAACGAGCTGATCATGTTTTTTTGTTACACATGTTCCGAACCCATGTGTGCCCAATGCCTCAAACCAGAACATCAGTCACACGATTGGAAAACATCACAAGAAATGGATTCGGAATTAGATGTTCTTGTTCAGGAATTGAAGAATGAAGGTACCAATCTAGAACGTTACCTCACCGAATGCAATGAAGCACGGGCGGCTATAGAGAAAGCCTGTGAACTTGAAGAACGCCAAATCGACGAATGCGTTGAAGATCACATTAAAGCTTGTCGCAGAGAAGGGGACGGAATAAAGAAGCAACTAAGAGCGCAAATCCAAAGACCCATAGATAGTCTTCAGAAAGACATGACACTTCTCCAAGAAAGGACAGAAAGGACTAACTCGATGTATAATTTAGCTGTCAATAGAAAAGCTAGTGCATCGTCACCTTCAACATACCTGCAAATGATACAAGACTTTTCGCTAAAGCAACGACTTCACGAGAAACTGCAAGGTGTAAGAGACCATAAGCCACGCAACCAACCAATTAGCTTTTGTGTTCCGCACTTTGTTGGAGAACCGACTATTGCTCCTGAACTTGGTAAATACATCAAACTGCATATTGAAAGACTTAAAGAAGTTGGTGAGTTCACAGATGTTCGCGGGATAGAGTCGTCACAAAACGGTTTTCTCGTTGTATGCGAGAAAGATAAACATTGCCTTGTAGTGTACCGCATGGATGGGGTGTCAGTTACTAATGTCATGAATATTCAATTGAGAGCTTCGAACCCACATCGTCCTCGTGATATCGCCATGATGGCGGATGGATCCTATGCAGTTGCACGTAAAACAGCTATTGAAATATATTCCCCGACTGGCTGGTATCAGGAAGCGGTAATTACCGACGAAAATAGCTCCGACAATGCTGGATGTGTATTTAGCGTAGCAGCAACTAAAAACAACTGGCTACTTGCAGGATTATCAGTCGGTTATGCTAACTGAACACTACCCACAAAGAAAACAGTTCGCGCTATAGGAACACATACGGTCCTGTGCACGGTGACGACGATTGACGATACCCGATGGCGATCATGACTTCCGAGCAGGGAAGGTCCAAATACTCGATTTAAGCTCTCCGGACAAACGCAAAAGTGGCATTCAACATTATATTCCGGAAGCTCGTGGCTTTTGTTGCCGCAATCTCACTGTTTTACTCCGTAGTTAGAAGTTTTGAGACCAAAGATAATGTTCCTGGATTGGTAAAAAGAAACAGCGGGCAATTGAACAATATTGCGTTGTGACCGGTAGTCTTGTTAACTCCTTGCAGAGGGCCTTATTGTCCATGTGATATGACAATGACACCAGGTGGAAAGTTAGTTGTAACTGACACAAAATCTGTGGTGATATATGAAGTTTCTCACCAGGAGAGTTAGACTATATAACAATCTCACATTAATAACTCCATTGGGACTTTGGAAACGATAGTAACGCTTTATCCATACATATTCAACCACTGAAACCATCGTGAGACTCGTTACCTTCATCATATCTACTATGACCCTCCACCAGTGGTGGCACCACACTATTTTCTTTCCCACAGTTTTCCCCCTTAAAATTAAGACAGATTAAATTTCCGTTAAAAACAATATCAAAATCAATAGGAATTGTAGTATTCAAAGGGAAATTTACTTAACAAATTATGTCAAAACTGTTGAGTTTAAAAAGGGTTATCCTGACCCTAAACGCACTAAGTCATCTGGTCTCCAATACCCCCCCCCCCTATATATGATGCTGGTGCCGCCACGCTGACCCTCAAGACTCGGAGACGAGCCTTGTATCGATTGTAGAATCCTTATTCACACTGTCCCTTTGAAAGAGGCCATTTATATTACATGACCGTCTCAGATGACCGAGGCTGGTCGACAGACATCTCTCAACTCGCCGACGTGAAACGGATTTTGGTATTTTTGTTTTGCCAGCACATACTTCATGTTTGAATGTGATCTCTACGCCCAAAGTAATGGGCTAACGACGGGTTCTCATCCGTTTCCCCACCGGTGTTGGGCTGAGCCCTCTTATGGGCTTTTATGAGAGTCCTTGTTGAACAGGAATCCTTCTGACGGCACCTTATCACAGCGCATATCTCTACGTCCCTTGAGTAAACTTACTACCAACCTGACGATCACCGCAAAAAAGGGAGTAGCGTTGGTATGTTCGAATATAGGGGTCAGTTCCCCCTAAACACACGGCAGGGTGCGCTCCGTGATTTTTCAAAAAAGTGGCAAATAAAAGGCATAGGGACGTAAGAAGGGATATGGAAATGTTATGTGGACGACACTTTCTGTGTTATAGGTCGAGACCATCTAACATTCACTCGTGAAGACAACGGACAGATCGCATTCCTCGCTGTTGGGTTTAAGCCTGACCACGTACACACTTCTTTCAATACATTTTACAAATGAAGAGCGCCGCTCATACTCTCATTGACTGAAGGGTGACGTCATATTTGCGATACCGCTTGGGGAGATTTTGAAAATCTCGGTATTGTGTGTTCACTACGTTCGAGAGACTTTTTAGACCCTAGTTGGGTAAAAATTATATGCGCAATGATCATGGGAAAATCCGGTATGCTCGGCTATCGGAAAGCTGAAAAACAGAATTTAAATAGACTTTCCTTGTTCAGTGTTTGTGTTCGTTTTTAGGTCAGTACCGTTGCGCCGATGAGTCAACCCGGAAATGAGGTTGAAAAAGTACTCCAAATAATGGTAGTAGAAGGTTATAGATTATGGCGCGATATAATGTGACTAGGAGATGTACTATGTGTGCGCGTATACTTAGCTATCTGAACCACAGGATTTGCAGGTGACCATGACGTTTAATAAGGTGAAATTACAAATTGCATGGCTATATTTCGGCAGTGGAACCACGTTGAAATGGAAAATGCATAGCTTGAATGGGAGTATTGATCGTGTCATAATTATATGCACGAAACATGTTGTTTTGGGCGCGCGGTCAAGCCCATGGTTACCATGACACGTACAATGTCACACAGATTCGGTTCTGTGGTAACTTAGGTCAGTCACCCGGGTGTACTACACATGCGCGAAATGCCATCGGTTGGACTGCGTCGGTTGCTTTTCAATAGAATCTGCTATACAGGCTTCAATTAGAGAGGTTGTTTGTGACCTTACCGTGACATACCTATTTATTGCAAGAAGACCCACGCCGATCAATACCACAATTTTGATTCCCATCAGTTTCAGCCACCCAGGTCTTCGGAAACGGGGGGGGGGCGGGGGGGGGGTGAAGCCAGGCCCCTCCACTTTTGAAAGTCGAGGGCCTTCTCCACTTTCCAACGCTCCGTGCTTCGAACACAAAGCGCGCGCGATCTGACAATGTTCCGTCGAAACAGTGATAAGGATGTGCAAATGCTCACTCCAACAAGACTTTGAAGCTGGACAACTTAGTACCTTTCAAGATTGACCATTTCACCTCGTGACGCGTAGGGGGAAAACAAGGTCAATCCCCATTGAATTCAATGGACTTTGCCCCCTACATCGGTAACTAAGCATTGAAGACAGTCAAAACTTCCTTATTTTAATCCTATGAACCAATAATTTGCACTTTTTTTATCCAAATCGGAGCAACTTTAAAATTTGACCCCTGTACAACTGAAATTGACCATTTTTATTGATATTTGCTGTTTTTAACCTATAACTCTGAAACTTTAGGATGTACATAGTACAAACTATATCTTTTCTGAATCCTATGGTTAGACAAATAACATGGTACACTTTTCAACATGATTGGACCAATTTCAAAATTTGACCCCTTTACAATCTTTGTACAGTCCACCTCTCCTTAAGGGGTTCCTATCAGGCTGTCTACACATATTTAATCACTCAAACCTTTTGTACTCGAGATGTGTTACACATGTCTGCTAGCTCCCGGGTCATGTTCTTTGCTAAATAGCCATACAGATCGCAGAAGTGTGTAGCTTTCTGAACGAAACATTTCTGGACTAAAATATTATGTCAATTGCCTTTGGGTATAATTACATCCTTCGCACCTACTCCGTATCATGTACATTATTCCATTGACGGAATACAGTACATGATAGAGTAGGTCCGAAGGGTATAATATTATTATGCCGTTTTTTGATTAGTCGAAATAATTAAAGGAGAAATTGAGAAACGTGATCTTGTCCGGGGATCGAACGTGAGACCAGTGCAGTGCCTTAACCGCTCGGCCACGGGAGGCACAACTCAATCCCGGTGTGAAAGTAATCATAGTCCGGCAGGTATCATAGTCCGGGCTCCATAGACGACAACGGAATAAAGCGTGAAACTAATGTTGCGTGAAGAGTCAACTGAATCGATTGCCCTATTGTTCACCATTGTTCCCGGACTGTGAGCCCGTAGGACCATATCTCCTGCCACACCGGAACCCAATACCGACCGTGATTTGGCGTTTTTGCACAAGTTTGCCGACTCGCGGACCTTATGAAATCATTGAGATCATACATCGCGGACCTTATGACAACATACTAAGTATGGTGGTACTTATTGTGATGTCAATGGAAAGAACATGACCGCAGCTATCCAATGGTACCAAAATCATAAGCATCGGGTGCTTTATAACGAATTCCAGAGTGGTGGTGACACCCTCCCAGGCTCCCCCTTAGTAAACCAGCTTAAACCGTGTTACAAAATAAAAAGGCACGGTAAGAAACAGTTAAAACCCTTTCCTCGGACTTGGGTCACTTTTGGCCTAGATTCGCTTCAGCAGTTTCATTGTTTTAGCGCATTGAAGCTGAACCATTGCTAAAGCTAGCGAGACATAGGCAATTCTGACCGGAACCTGTCCTTGATTTCTAGACACAATGTCTCGCCTCTAGGCTATTTTCAATGAAACTGTCACCCGATATCGGCTGGTCTGCCCACACAAGTGTGTTGGCAACATGTCACAACCGACCAATCTTTACCGCTAAATTCCTTGGTGTGCGAGGCCCCTTGAAATTGCCTACCACGGGTCCAGGTAAAGGGCTAAGACGGGGGATCAGTAATCATCGTAATTACGATGACCGTCAGAATTATTTTTTGATTGTCGCCGTGTCCTAAGGATTATTTTTTTCACTTTACATATTTTTTGCTGTTACCTTAGCACTTTAGTTTAGCTCAATTGAGATCATGATTATGGTAAAAGTATCAAGTAATGTGTACATTGGCATTGTGCACTGCTCATATACATTAGCCAATTACTAAATGATCATCATTAATATGGTCCTAATGGCTGTCTTGACTAGCTCATCATTCTGAGGTGAATACAGGGTGGCCCAATATGCAATAAAAACTTTACCCAAATGAAAGTGATTATGTTTCCACTTTTTAAATTTGATATCTGTGGATTTTATCATAAAGAATGGGTAATTGAGCATCTTGCCTGAAAAAATTGTTCCTTTTGGTTGAGTGGTTCTCAAGATATGGTCCATTGAACAATAAGTCAGCAAAACAGACTTGTCCATGGAGCATCATTTTTCATAGGCATGGAAATCCGCAATGCCCAAATCGAGCAGATCGTGTCCTACCCCCTGCCCTGACACTTGACAGAAAACGGGTATTTAGCACAAATGCATGACTTAAGACTTGTCCATGGGTATTTCATGGTGGAATGATAAGTACACATAAATTGAAACCATAGCATGCAAAATGTAAAATGTCCACGTGGTTCATGAATTTTGCATTCTTCCTGTTTCGCGATTCAATTTTTGGACCGAAAAATTAAGTTGTTCAATCGAAAACATAAGTTTTTCAATGCCAGAGGTACTTTATAAACCTGATTCATAAATGTGGAATTGAGATTAAGTCAATTATGTCCATGTGGTTCATGATTTTGTATTCATCCTGTTTCGAGATTCAATTGTTGGACCGAAAAATCAAGTGTTTCAATCGAAAAACAACAATTTTTTTGACGCTTGATGTGCAATAATTCAGAGACACTTCGAAGTTTGGTCAAGTTTTTCAAGTTGTAATTCAACAAACCAAGTTTGATTTCAGAAACTAACCAGCCACTCTCAGAAGTTTCAAAAAGTTGGTTATTCAATTGGAAAAAAAAGCAAACAAGTTTTTCGATTGAAAACTTTTTTTTTTTTTTTTTAGATTAAAAACCTTAGGTTTTCGATTAAAAAGCTTGTTTTTTTCCTCGATAGACAAACTTAGTTTTTCGTCGAAAAACTTGGTTTTTTCGAATTATTGTGCATCGAGCTTGCCACAGACGCCACACGCGGAACTCATTATAAAGCATTGGCATTTTACACCAGGACAATATTTTATTGGAACATAGGCGCTACGCTTATATTTGATGTTATGAATGACCAATTAATAACATATTCTGTTTACAAACATGGTTGACATCTCGGATGGACTATCTATATCTCATCATCACTCAATGACACTCTTATCAGGGTAGGTTGTGAATATAAATTCAAATGTGAACATTAAATAGTTTAATTTTAGTGTATATTTGATGAGCATTTGGGTGACATCTTGGATTTCTAGGTTACCTGATTGGCCAATGCATGCTATTGGGTTTCCTGACCCATAAAACACAGGTGTATACACTGAAATTGAAACGCCAAGATAAATATTAAATGGCTTGTAGACATTTTAGTGTATTGGCGGCCATTTTGGATGCCATCTTGGAATTCTAGGGTGCCTGATTACTTTTTTGGTCTCAATGAGTTCTCTGACCCATAGAAGCTAAGGAAAGACACCAAGATTATGACTCTAGGTTGAGTAATGATTGACTTGTTATTTTAAGATGTTGGTGGCCATCTTGGATGCCATTTTGAAAATGAGAGCTTTTTAGTTCTTCGATTTTCTTCGGTTTTTAATTTGTCTTTACTCATGTCCAATAGCACCTAAAACCTTTGGAAAACATTTTGGGGAAAGATTTAACATTATTTAGCATATACAGTAGATTGAATCAATCTTGAATCTACTAATTAAAGTTGAGCATGCCCTTAAAGGTCACTATCTATATCAACAGGAAGTATACTGCACTTTGTAATATTTGCAATTGGCACATACGTATCTCTCTCCTTCAGATGAGACACAATATAATTTTGTCTTTCATTGTGCAAGTCTTGACGGTTACTGACATTGCCTCACGGAAGCTTGCCAATTGCAGTGGAAGCTATCATTGTATAGACTAACGACCACCTTTCCGATTGGAGCACCAGCTTGAGTGTCCTTGATGTACATAGTCTAAAATTTTCATTCCGCCGAATAACCAAAAGGTTCTACCAAATTGCCAGCATGTCTGTTGTGAGCTCTGTCTCCCGAAAATCACTGAAACGACAGGAAGGTGTCCTGAAGGTCGCACGGAAATCGCTGTTCCTTTTTCCGAGATAAAAAACAACCCCAAACTTTGTAATCTCAACTTCCCATGATAAGGCGGAACAAGGTAAAGCCAGTCCCATGATAAGGCGGAACAAGGTAAAGCCAGTGGACCTACACTGAGACTTATTAGTCACACGATTGGAAAATATCACAAGAAATGGACTCGGAACCAGATGCTCTTGTTCAGCAATTGAAAAAGTGAAGGGACCAATCAAGAAAGTTACCTCACCGAATGTCATAAAGCACGGGCGGCAGTATGAAGAGTCTGTGAACTCGTACAACGCCAAATCGACGAATGCGTTGAAGATCCATTAAAGCACGTCGCAGGGAAGGGAAAGAAATGGATATTCTTCAACAAGACATGACACTCCTCGAAGAAATGACAGAAACGGTCAACTCGATGTATATAGCTGTCAACAGAGCTAGTACTAGTGCATCGTCACCCTCAACGTACGTGCTAAAGCAACGACTTCACGAGAAACTGCAAGGGGTAAGAGACCATATACCTTGCATCCAACCATTACGTTTTTGTGTTCCGCACTTTGTTGGAGAGCCTACTGTTGGAGAGCCTCCTGAACTTGGTAACTACACTAAACTGAATATTGAAAGGCTTAAAGAATTTGGTGAGTTCATAGATGTTCGCGGGATAGAGTCGTCACAAAACGGTTTTCTCGTTGTATGCGAGAAAGATAAACATTGCCTTGTAGTGTACCGCATGGATGGGGTGTCAGTTACTAATGTCATGAATATTCAATTACGAGCTTCGAACCCACACCCTCCACATGATGTCGCTGTGATGGCAGATGGATCGTATGCAGTTGCACGTAAAACAGCTATTGAAATATATTCCCCAACTGGCTGGTATCAGAAAGCGGTAACTACCGACGAAAATAGCTCCGACAATGGTCGGTTTGTATTTAGCGTAGCAGCAACTAAGAACAACTGGTTACTGGCAGGAGATATCAATCGGTACATCCTAACTGAACACGGTCCACAGAAGAAAACAGTTCACGCTATAAGAACAGCAATACGGCCTGTGCACTTGACGACGATTGACGATACCCGAGTGGCGATCAGTGATTTCGGAGCAGGGAAGGTCCAAGTACTCGATTTAAGCTCTCCGGGACCAAACGCAAAAGTGGCACTAACTATCGATATTCCGGAAGCTCGTGGCATTTTGTATGACAGCAAATCTCACTGTTTACTCGTAGTTAGAAGTTTGAGAACCAAAGATAATGTTCCTGGATTGGTAAGAAGAAACAGCGGTGCAATTGAACAATATTGCGTTGTGACCGGTAGGCTTGTTAAACGCCTTGCAGAGGGACTTCATTGTCCATGTGATATGACAATGACACCAGGTGGAAAGTTAGTTGTAACTGACACAAAATCTGTGGTGATGTATAAAGTTTCTCACCAGGAGAGTTAGACTATGCTACTCTCTCTCGACATTATAAATTAGATCGGGGTTTTGAAGCCGGGGAAACTAGATAACACTTTATTCATATAAAAGTTTTCAAATGGTAATGGACTGAAAGGCACTATCAGTGATGTAGCCAAAAGAGTATCAATATTTGAAATTTAAAGAAATAGCTTAAAAGTGTAGGATAAGTCTACATAATCTTCGTAAGTTATTTTTCCAACTGAAAAAGTGACAGAAAAGAAAGAAAACAGCAGTGTTCAAAGCTATAAATCTCCATTCAACTACGTGTTGTAGTAGGCCTAAGTGTCCGTACGGACAGTATGACTAAAATATCCAATTTTGTCTTTATTAGGTTGCTTCTTAGTACTTATCACTTGCCAAGGATAGTTAGGATCACCTATACTTGTTACGGAATGCGAAAATCTTATTTTGGGGGTGACTTTTTCGATTTTCTGATTTGGCAAATCCCTGATAGTGGCCTTTAACAACCCCTATGATTCAAACCTTATGAGATTTGAGCCCGGGGGTGGCACTTGTATTCAAAGGTGGATCTGATACGTGGACATGGCCTTCCAAAATGCACCTAAACAGTAATTTCCACCGACTAAAAAAATATACCTGAAACAAGTATTTGTTGTCTGATTTTGCTAAGTATTTTGTATAAGTTTGCTACCCAAAACAAGTAAGCAATGCCATTGTGGTTCGTTAATATACCTTTATTATCTTGCTTGCTTTACATATTTATGATCTCTCTGCTTAATTGAGTATTACATGTACATCAAATTTTCCAACTGAAATATTAAAAAAAACATACCCTTTTTCCACATTTTTAGCTGTTTTTGATACCCAATCAATGTACGCGCGTACATCGTCTGTTGGAAAAAAGAATACCCTTTTTTACCGTTTTCTTGTTCACGCATCGATCCACCTTTGAATTAACAATGGGCCCCCCCTGGGATTTGGAGCCCCAGATTACACCACTTCATCTTTTCCTCCCCAAGAATTACCGACCACCAACCCCCCCCCCCCCGTTTTGAGTGCTGGTGCCGCAACGTACTGGAACCCCTCAGACTCGGAGACCCCTAGACCAATTGATATTCCTATGTTTCCCCCACAGGTGCATGGCTAACCTTGTTATTGAATCCTTTGAGCAGGAAGTCCTTCTGACTGCACCTTATCCACCGCACGCGCATATGGAAACGTTGTTATAGATCGAGACCACTTTCTGTGTCCCTAGGTCGAACCATTAACGTCTTTTTTGCGTGATCACCTTAACTTCCCTCTATCATGTCATCACATTCATTCGTGAAAACGAAAGACCATACACCAACAGAGAGATCACATTCCTCGATGTTTTTGTTAACAGCCTGACCTTACACCTAACACTGGCTATCGCAAAGGGCCCATACCACCAATACCTCACTTTGACTCCCAACCTGTGTCCCGCGAAATGCAAACACTTTCACAGAGGCGAACTGGGACAAGAAAGAGCATTTCGCGCTAATAAGCTCAATCATATGAGTTATACAATAGCTCCATCCACCAAGGACAACCGTTCAGTGGTTTGTCCTTGTGTACATACATTGACATGAACTGACCATGTGTGATCTGGGTATCATATATCATCCCCAAACACCAGGGGTGTATTTTCTAATACACTGGTGAGGTAACTGACTGTGCAAGGGATTGAGATTTTGTATTTGTCCCTTAGGCATGCATTGAATAGAAAGCATCAATTGTAAGATACCTTACCATTCAGCCGGATCACGGATACGTTACCGAGATATTTTATTTAGACGTTAACGTTCTAAACCACCCATCAAATTACGTCTGTCATTTACCTCTTGATAAACAACAAATACACACTTTAACGACTTAATATCTATACTTGATCAGTATCACTCATCATAATATGGTTTACCATTCGAACTTCAATTTATCACGACGTTTTTCCGAAGGGCAGTAGCAGATAGGTAACGTATTTGGCCATATGAAACGAAGGCATGTGTTCCATTAATGAGCGACCTGGAAATCCGTCACTTTAAAACCATATTTTGATATACCAACATATCCCTAACGCCCTATAACGCCATTTAAATGCACTCTGAAAAAAATCACGGAGCGGGGAACCCTTTCCGTTTTTTAGGGGGGAAGTTGACAAGCGGCTAGGGGCCGACCAGTAACCCTATACTTACTGTGTAAATCGCAGTTCGCCAACTCTGAAGTTTCCATTGCAATCGCTAAGTCCCAAAATATTAGAGATTAAAACTTAGCGTCAGAAGTGAGAATCGAACCCAGGACCTATTGATTACAAGACAACCTCCTATAGACGCACCGCCACGAAGCAGACACGGCAGAAGATCGTTTTTTTGTTATACTTTATATAAACACATTAACGGAATAAAGCGCACACATACTATAATCTTCTTGATTGTACGAGGGTTACCTGTCGGCCCCTAGCCGCTTCTGGAAGTTGCCACTAGATCTAACAAGAAAAATAGCGCCTACCTCCTTTTTTGCGGTTATCATCAGATTTTCCTCCAGGGGACGTTAGGTATATCATATGACATTGACATCCGCTCGATTTATCATCTCACACATGGGAACAGCCACCTTTTTGGCATGTTTTATTCCACTTGAAATATGTAACGAAATCTGGACCACACCAAATGTCAAAATTGTCATGATTCAGCCTGGTGGAACGTCATTGCTGGCCCTGCCATGGCTCTATGGCTCCAGGTGGACTATGGCTCCAGATGGACTATATTTCCTTTTACTGTTACACTGGATTCAGACATTGTACTTCAGGCTTTTAGTAAGATATTGATCTGATAAGTGAAAGGTGGATTAGCCGGTTGTTAGGCGGATCTGGTCCGCAGGATTCCATATGCCGGGTCAACGGAATCGATTACCCTATTGTTCACCATTGTAGGCCGCTGTGATGTCCGGGGGAACTATATCTCCTGCCACACAGGTTTAGAAGTAATTACAGTCTGTCGTACTCATAATCCGTGTACAACGGTAAAGAATATAATAGGGCACTTGATTAAGTTGACTCTTCACGCAACATTAGTTTCACGCTTTTATTCCGTTATCGTTTCTATGGCACCGGACTGTGGCTCCCGCCGACTATATCTGCTGTCACACCGGCATTGGGCTATTCCAGAAAAAAAATGCCCCCCCCCCCCTTATAGAGGGCGCCGGAATTCCAGACTTGTTGTCACTTTTGAAAGCTGGAATTCCAGAATTTAATGCCAAAAAGGAGGTGGGAATTCCAGCCAATTTAGGTATAGAGGGTGACGGGAAATTCCAGTGTTTGTTACGATTTTCAGATAAAAAATTGCCCGGGAAAAGAAAAAATCAATATATTTTCAACACCCTCTATATCCCTAACCATAATCCTCAGAGCGGAATTCCATGTTTTTTTTTACATTGGTCGTCTTGGAATTCCTGAAATTATATACGGGAGGTAGTGTCTGGGAATTCATGGCTAATTTACGAAGGTAGGTCTGGAATCCAGATAATTCAGAAGCATAGCCAGGAATTCCAGATATTTGTGAACAAAAATGTTTGCCCTCTATAGGGGTGGGGGGGGCATTTTTTTCTGGAAAGCCCATTAGACACAATGCATGTCATAAATAGACAATGGTTCTGTGAGGCTGATGACTTTATGCTTGCTTTTCAAGATCAAGATAAAATACAGACAGTTTCCCCGTTTTGCCAATGTGTAAAACGCCAAATTGTCCTGTGCAAAGAAGCTCAAAGACGTGATTTCAGGAAGGCTCCATTTACATTATGTCTGAATATTTTTCATTGCAATTATGTCCCTTTAAATCTACGGATTCCTGATGAATGTATGGACGCTTTAATTTCAGACTGTCGAGATAAATCTGTATGATCATCTCTTTTTTCCCTTTTAATCCTTTTTATCGATTTAACAAACGAATAGTAACTGTTAAGGTCGGATCAAAAGACATTTATTTCAAGGTTGAAAGACAAAAAATTGTGACCTGGTCAAACACACCTTGTCTAAAAAAATGAAGCAGATAATACCCGTTTAGGAGTAAGGACCACTTTTCTAATACTTTTTTTAATTTTTTAAAAACCTAATTTTTCGACCGAAAAACAAGGTTTCTAGACCAAGTTTTTCGAAAACTTTACTTTCCAATTAACATTTTTTTTGTCATGGCATGATCACTTGTAGGTTCATTGCGTTGCGTGAGTTTGCGTTGCCTGAAATGCAGTAGTAGAAGTATTACCAAAAATTGTGGTACCGTAGCGCAATAAAGTGTTGCGGCAGAAAGTGATCGATATTATTGGCAACCGGTGTGCAGAGAGCTAAAACTAGCAACCACCCCCAGTGGGAACACACTTGCGGTTCAAGTGTGTTGATTGAAAACGATAATGCCAAATGATACTACCTTATGTAGGCTAAATCGGCCAGGGGGTCACACAGACGATCGAAAAAAAAGCACCTTGAAACTTTTTATTGTCCATTTGGATAAATTCCTTGTCCCATCAACATGGCACCTAGTAAACAGCAATGGGTTGAGAGTCATCTCCAACTTTAAAATATAATAATAATACATTACACATTTGTGCGTTAAGTGAGAATCGAAAACAATTACCACTGATACAAGATGAGCGTTTTTTTTTTTTTCCAAGGGGGGATGCCTAAGACGAACACGCCCACGCAATCCGAAACTTATTGGTCCTGGAACCATTGTATATTTTGACGACATAACTCACATTATATATATGCCAGCGTTTCGTCCGCCCGTCCCGTAGCAGGGGGGACTGTAATGGAAAAAGTGTGCGCTTCCGGATAAAATTGTGAATTGTTGCACCCAAGTACTTTAGGCATTGCATAATCCCATAAAAATTGATGGAAGCAAGTTGGCCAACCAACCAACCCCCCTTATGGACCCCAGCGGTTTTTCACGGTTATTTATACAGGGGGTCAAAAAATTTTAAAAGTTCGATTTATGTTCACATCGTGTTGTCTGGTTACAAGTATCCAAAAAGGTATAGTTATACATCCGTCATCTATGGCTTATAGTTTTGAGTAATGGGGTTAAACTAAAAATTAAAAACGGTAAAAATCGTGGAAAAGTCAATTTGCGTTGTACATGGGGTCAAAAGTTAAAAGTTGCTTTGATTAAGGAAATATGTGGTTGCAAATTGTTCCCTGCTTAAAGGATTGAAATAAGGAATAAGTTGCCTTATCTGTTATGCTTCGTTTTCACGTTATCCAACAAAACAGGTCACAGGTCAATCGAAACCAATAGCCTGCCATAGCTGTTGACTTTATCGCCATTTGTTAATAACCAAACACTTAAAGATAGTCAAAACTGTCCTATATTTCATTATATGGCTAAAGCAACAAACTTGAACCACGTTTTACAAAAAAATTGGAGCAACTTTGAATTTGACAACTTGTTAAAACTATAGAATGGACGTTTTCCCATTTCAAGTCAGTTTTTACCCCATAATTCCAAAACTTAAGCCACAGGTAGTACAAACTATACCTTTTTGGAATCCTGTAACCAGACAAACATATGGTGTGCTTTTCAACACACTCGGAACATTTTAATTTTTTACCCCTGTGTACCCTTGAATCCAAGCTGGGGCATGAAAGGGGTGTGGCAAGGCAAGTTTGCGTTCCATCAATTTTTTGATATCAATGCAAGTACTTGTGTACCACACTTCACAGTTTTATACCAGATTTGCACACTTCACATGAGATAACAGTCCCCCACTATAGTCATTAATTTAAGCCATTTCAGCGCGAAATGTCGCTTTCCCCCTTCACTTCCCTTCAAATTTCGCATTCTATGAAATTTCAATTTTAAAAAGTTTTTTGCTTTTTTTAATTTTGTCCTTGTTTTTTTGTTATTCTCCGGGGGTGGCGGGTGGGGAGGGTACCCCAGCGCTATTTTGGTAGGTGTGTTGCGGGGGTGCCACCCACGTTTTCAAACAGAGGGATGCGGAAACTGATTTTGGAATATAAAATGTGGTCTTTGGAATTGAATTGGTAGTTGCTTGTCGCACAAAACGGTTTTGGATCTTGATTCATCAAAGTTGAGGTATATTTGACGTAACTTTTGGCAAGAACAAAATGTGCCTAGGCTTGAACTGGGACCGGGAAAGTCTGTGGAACTGAAAAGATCGGCCTGAAAATGAGGGGTTTACACTGAAACTTGAAACTGTGGTGTTAAAATGTTAACACCAAGTCGGCGTCAAGCTTGTCGGTGTTCTTCTGTATTATTGAAATTTGGGATTTAACACCGCTCGGTGTGCTGCACAATTTTAATTAATGCATTTTGGTGATCTACTTTATGACAGTTAGAGGCATGCAGTTACAATAGAAGCAAGGTATTAAGCAAAACAATAACAAAATTCAAACATTTTCTACTAAAATGTCAGACGTCACAAATAAAAATAACACCAAAGTTTGGTGTTAATTAACACCAGATGGTGCGGTTTCAGTATTGATTGATTCCAGGAGAAGTGTTAATTAACACCAGTATTGTCAACTTAGCACGGGCAGTATAAAAAATAATTCACACGTCGGTACCGACATGTGGTGTTAAATTCACCCCCAAAACAGTGTCATATCATACTTTTGTAACACACCAACATTGTGGTTAATATAAACACGTAAATGTTGTTATTCATAACGCAATGGTGTAAATCAAACACCAGTGGGTGCGGTCCCACTATTGATTCCAGGAGGGTGTTAAAACATTAATGCCATAGTGGTTAGTTAACACTCCCGTTTGCAGTGTATGGGCGGGGTTACATAATAAGCTATAATAAACCAAACCACCTTTCAATGTGAGATATAACCCCAAGGTATTCCCCCTCAAATCCGGGGGGGGGGCACTACATATGAAAATAGATATGGTTGTAAAAAACTGCCATGATCATGGCACTCCCAAACCTTGGGGCATTCAGTGGTGACAGGGAGGACTCCAAAATGGGTATTTGCGTGAGAGAGCTAAAAATTTGCCCAAACAAAGTGCCGGACATTTTCCAAACAATTGAACTGTGATAATTTTTTTTTTGCAAAATGTCTTTTAAACTAGAGGGTTGTGGGTGTGAATCCCCACCCAAGAACATAATTATGGGTCTTGGGAACGTGTAACAATGATTTCAAAAAAACTATGGGGTCTTTGGGTTATTAAAAATATGTAATCTATGGGTGACAACGATGCTGGAAAGGGGATGCTCTCCCCCACCCGCTTCAATCTTTCTTTCTCTGCTGTCGGCCTAAATAATAATGACTCTCCCCAGAGCCTACAGCTTCCTATCTACAATATGGTTGTGATGCTTATACTGTGTTTCACTTTTAACATTAAAAAAACATGCTTGTTTACAATTCACAATGTCTTTTTGATACTTGACTTCACAACAGCTGTCGGAAATGCACTAGCTTTCCTCACTTAGAGAAAAAGTGCTTATGTACTGTTTGAAAAGGCTAAACTATTACGGTCATAGCTGAAAAACATTCAGTTTAGGAAACCAAAGGAAAATACGTTAAATTTGAAAAATTTTGAGGAAGAAAATTACCAATTTATCTCAAATTTAGTTTGCAATTAAGCCGGAGTACCTTTTTTACAGTTAAAATTTAAACATTCTATGATTTGAAAGGTCTCCATCAAGTTCCTTTCGCCGCATTGAACATCTCTTCTCGTTGCAATCAAGAAACCACGAGGTGGAAAACAAAATCTTGTGCGTGACGTGATCCGTACACTGACTGGATCAGCAGTAGGCTAGGTGAACACCACTGTTTATACATATTTAATGACTTCCAGTTCATCGTCCCGTCTAAATAAGCACCATATTCAGGCGAAGAAATAAGTAACAAACTGAGAAAATGACGGCGTCTGCGACTGAACCCGCAAGTACGGAACAACAACCGGTTTGCGGATGATATCGGTACTACCGGCATGACCGGCGGCGGTAGTACTGGCAATGATGCAATGGAAGCAATTGACGATATGCTTGTCTTAGATGGAATAAATTTACCTTTCTAAACAACGGCTAAAGAGTCACAGAATCTAATAAGTACAGGTGAAAGAACCATTAAATAATTTCTTTTGTTGTATACAATCAATGAAATCAGTGCAAACAATACTCAGTCTCCGGGCAATATACTCATTCATGCCCCCGAATGCATGGGCATGAATGACATCATCATCATTTCATGTGGCATCAATGTAACTCAAGAACATCTGTCCTTGGCTCGGCCTTGAAATTACATACCAGTCAAATTTGCATCCGAGTTTAATATTGTTACATAGTTTATTCTTAAACAACTAAACAGTGGTGAAAATCATCGCAATTTCATGGTGATGTCCGGGTTCAGTCAGGCATATGATACGGGATAGAATTCGGATGAGAATCCGAGAACGATTCTCGCAAAGATTCTCGCAAAGATTCTCGTATAACTGATTTGCGTGAATCAATGTTGATTCTCGAAACTTCAGAACTTAACCAGTATCGAATTCATGAATTAGATGATTCGTGCAAAAAATTGTTTTGGGGGGAATCAAAGACTATTTCACACACAGTGACAAAATTGAAAAATTCTACCGGGCCTGGGCCCTTGGTGTTTAATTGTCCGTCGAACCAGCCCTCGAGCGCGCAGCGCGACGTCTGGGAAAGTGTATTCAAAATGCTTTAGTATTTCATAGTACAAATGAATGGCTGCAGGCCAATTTTTTACCCTCAGCCTATCCCCCCCATTCCCCTCTATTTGAAAGTATTTGGCCCCTCAAAACGGAATTCTACAAATCCCTGAGAACTATCCGCATATAAACTTAATCACAGTTTTTTTACCTCCTGTTCAAATCCAAAACAAATTGCTTCTCAAAGCCCTAAACTGTCTTCCAGTGCGAATCAACAAATGCTGACGGAACGGCTGACTACATTGTCCGCTGGTTTCCATGCTTCGCGGCTTCGCTTCATGGGTCCGACTATGTTCAATTGGAACCACGTAACGTTAACGTCCTGACCTTTCGATACTTCATTGCGGAATTTCTAGTGCAATACGGTTGTACATGGTAAGACTTTCTTTAACCAGAACAGCAGATAGAGACATATTTTGCTACTGGTCTGTGCAATAAAATTAGATAAGAGATTCATGCAGCTGTAGGGATACAAAATATGAGTCAATTTAAACTAAAACTTTCGTCATTAGATCATTGCTCACCATCGGCTTTCGCCCTCGTTGGCGTAGTTTTCGGAGGTGAGCAGTTGATCACAGGGTGAATAAGTCTGACTCAGAGATTTCGAAATATCATTTTTTTGTGTATAATGAAAAATAGTCAACTACGAATTTAAGATAGTAACCTAAAATGCAACAATTCCGAAATTTGAGTGATGAATCGGATTTTTTCGTTTTATGCAGTCAACATTATGTGTAGTATTACGTCCCATAGGATATTACCGTGTATAACAAAAATTCCGGATCCGGAATTTTATAACAAAGTTGTGATTTTCTCATATGAGGAATTCGATTAAGCTAGCAATTTTACACGTGATTAGTATTGGACAAGCATTAGTGTTACATGTGGGCAAAAAACACGATTTTTTTGGAACTTGAGGGCGCCCTCCCAGGAAATCTCTGAGTCGCACTTTAAGGTCCTGATTTTTTAAGTGGTCACCAATGCGTTTCATGTGCATTTAAAGAAAATTACATGTTTTACAGGTTTGATACTACAACTTCAAAAGTTTACGATTTTAACTCAATCGGGGCTGCGCTCTTATTACTAAAAAGATCTCTACAGGCTACTCCTAAAATTCCCTATACTTTTAGCCTGAATAAACACCACTATCAACCCCAACTGAGCTCATGTCCGGGGGGGTGGGAATGGGTAATCAACCCACGTGACCGAGGCTTTATTAATTGTTGACGATCACCTCCACCCCCTGGGGTGTTACCACCACTCTCACAATGCGTTAACCAAACAAATGTGAATCAGAGATTATCAACAATATTTATTTTTAAAGGACATTTAAGGTCTGATATTTGGAAAATTTGGTATGATGGACAGCTAATTTAACGTAGATTACATATAATCAAAATAAGTTGTGAAAATTGTCCACATTGTTGAGTATTTGCCCTTTTAATTTTCGGCCAATAGCTTACTCCGAAATGATTCTGACAAATCCCATCGCAGGCAATGGTGCCGTCAAAGTGACTGACCGCATCCATAATTTACGTTCCGTTCAGTCAGCTTCAGTTATTTATTATTTTCTCCCTCACATATATCATATTAATAACAATATTAATTTAAATAATTTTGTCATATCGTATCATTATGATAACATTAACTTGTCAATCTGTAACCCCATTTTGCCAAATTGATTGCAGTTGGACAAATGTCAGCAATTTGAGAGTCGGATGGATAATTGCGTAGCGGACAATCAACACCTGTCCATCCTGCAATCAAGTTGACAGAACCAAAATACCTGCTTGTATACATAATCTTATTAAATTAACGAAACCTAATTCAAACAGAAATAAAATGCTATTAAGAATGAAATTGAATGAACACTCATATCGCAGTGTTGTGGCCACTGTCAATAATAATTAAACACAACACATGAAACAAATATGTCTCTTTGTAACTTTTTTTCTAATTTATTAATTACTTTCATTAATCCATCAATGACAGTGTCAGCAAATAACAATTCGAGTCAACACAGTGTTTTGGTCATCATCTTTGACGTCACGAGGAGAGCAAAATTGGGCGCTTTTGATAATGAAGCCGTGGCGAAAACTCCGCTGAGCCGTTGTCCTTCGTAGTCAAAAAAGCCAAAATTAAAAATCCTCTATTTTGTTAATTTTACTATCACATTGGTATTTTTTTCGGGAATTTGTGATGTCTGTACATATATTTTATGAATGTAATCAAACTGAGCTTGACAAATCTTGACATATTCCTTTTAATAACAACGGCCAAATTTCAAACCGTTAACACCTCTAATTCACACAAAGGCAGCATTTTATAATACCTGCAACATGTATTGATCGAGATCTCAATCACTTGAGCACAGTAAGTGTTAATGAATATTCATAATTTGTGGTAGCGTGTCATGAATATTCGAGAGGTTAAACACCTTTTACCTTACTTTCTAATTAAAAGAAGAAACAAAACAAATACACAGGGAACTCTTTCTTTGTTTCCAACATATATAATCAGAGCAAAGATATTTTATTTCATTACGGATTAATAACACATCAACAAAAATGTTTTTCATACAATTTCAAATTATTTTATACATTTGCTGAATGCAAAAATGGTTACAAGTTCCAAGAGAAATTAACTGAATTTTGGTATTATTATTATATTATATTATTTATTATTTTACTAATTGGCAATGCAGGAGTTCCCGAATTAATTCAAATATTCACTTGAAAGAAAACTACTTCTTTCGTTAATTTCTTGAACAATTAAAACAAATTCCTTTAATCTTTCAACTTAAGAAACTGTTTAAATTTATACCAATTTATTTTCTATTTTATCCATATCAATCACCAATAATTAATCGATATGCATCATTGATCAGTTATGAACCCAATTTATCTGACCCAGTTTTTCCTGCTTCATGGTAGCAAGCCTTATTTAATCTCAGACCCAATATATTGTAGGCCTAGCTGCTACACCATTCAGTAGGGTTGTTGTCGACAAGGCTTTGTCGACAATATTGTCGCGACATGCATTTATTCTTGCTGTCGACAAGCATGGACTGATTGTCAATAAAAATCTAGTTATAAAATTACCTTATATAAGCTTAAACATCGCCAATATTTAGCGATTTCCTCACCAATTTTCTATATTTTTTCAGCTATCTTTTAAGTCGTGCATCGGCGTCGCATCTTTTTTTGCAAAAACAAATCCCAGTTACAGCCATGGGTGCTAAGGACGGGGAAATCCCTTATGACGTTTAGCCGAACTCACTCGAACATGGCCCGAGCAATCGGAAATATCGCTCCCCTTGGAGATCCCTTTTACTATGACGTAAGTACAAGCAAGTTGACTCCCGACTGATCGTGAGCCAAGCCCACTTTCGGCAATAATCGGAAGTCTGAATAATGTCAAAATGCGACGGAAGAAAAAGAGTTGAATATCAACAACGTAAGTTACAGGGTACGGCCGCGGTACTTATTTTTCAGCTCAAAATCTTACATATTTTGTACGTTAAAATGTAAAGATTTGCACCGTTAACTCATGTCAATTGTCATATCATTTTAAGACAATATGGTTGGAATTAAAGCTTATTTTGCTGGCGGTCATGCGATGTTCAGGGTGCTGAATTTTGTTCCATTCACTCACTACAATAGGCCCATGCGCTTACAGTAGTACATGTTGCGTGACTCGCGTCGTGTACAATGCCAAACATGAACAAATCGTTTAGACTTTTTGGCGACACCTTGTCGACGTCGGATCTTGAAATTTGACGATTGTCGACAATAAAAATCCTACTCGACAACAACCCTACCATTCAGGCAACTATTTTTAGCCAGATTTGATTTACGCGACACCGGTCACTAGAGCTTGTCCTCTAGCTCCTGAGTCAACCCTATCCTGACTTTGTGTTCAGGCTATTTGGGGAATTATTGAGCAGTTTGCTCCTCCCTGCCGGCTATGGTTGGCCTTGGCTTGTGGGCTATGGTCTACCCACTTCGGGCGGGGCCTAAGCGTCTCTGCCTAAGCCCCGACTGAGAAATGTGGTCTAAAAACAACTCCAGAAGTAAGATCAAAAACAGATCGAATACATGTACACCCTGCTTAAACGTGATTGGCTTAAAGTTCTGATGTTTACAAATCCACAGCTCTCATTGGCTGAGTAGTTGCGGAGATATGGTCCAAATTATGGCATGACCGTAAAGTTGAGTATATATACAATTTTTTTGCTGAACGTGATAGATAAGGGTGTGTAGAATTAGAATCTGCCGGGTGCCACTTTGGCACCCTTGGGCATTTTGAGAAATCCAAGATGGCGTCGCCATAAATGATAATTATCTATTCAACCCTATATTATCAAACTATGGAGTTAATTAAAGACACTATCAGCGATTTGCTAAATCAGCAAATCGAAAAAATCATCAAAAATCAGATTTTTGCATGTATGTAACAAGTACAGGTATCCTAACATACCCTGCAAATGATAAGACCAGAAGCAACCTAATAAGGACAGAGTCGGAGATTTTAGTCATTACTGTCCGAACGGACACTTACTACAACACGTAATTGAATGGAGAATCGTATCTTGGAACGTTTTTTTTTTTGCTGCGTTGTCTTCCCTTTCTGTCAATTCTACAGCTGTAAAAGTTAACTTATGAGAATTCTACAGACTTATCCTTCACTTTGAAGCTATTCCTGCAAATTTCAAATATTTTTCAAATCACTGATAGTGTCTTTAATATACTATAGGACCCAAAGATCAAGTGCATGGCACTTGTAACATTGAGTCATGCTTCAAATTCAAAATGGAAGCCAAATCTAATAATTTTAAAATACGCCTTATAACAGCAAATACCTGCGATAAAAAATAAACATGAAGTACTTAGATAATGTTGTTAGACACAATAAACGTGTTTCTGATACTTTTAAAGTTGTAACATGACTCCAATCAATATGGCAGCCAAAAAGTGAATATCTTCAAAAAATACTTGACACAAATATCTAAATATTACCTTCAAGTATAAATTATTGTGGCAATGAAAGAATTAGAAATGTACCTATGATCATAACCAAGTGATGCCAGGTAATCCCGATAAATAAAAATGGGTCAAATTATAAATTGAGTGCAATATATGTGAAAAGAAGTAATTCCTATGGTATTTTGACAACTTTGTGCCATTTTAGTTTTATTTCGATTTAAGCACATTTAAACAAATTGAAATGTATATTGTACATTGGTTAGGATCAAAGGTACATTTCTAATGTCATAGACACATTGATTTCGACTTGAAGGCTGTAATACTTACAAGTTTGTGCCAAGTATTTTTTGAAGATGTTCACGCTTTGGCTGCCATATTGATTGACGTCATGTTACAACTTTAAAAGTATCAGAAATACATTTATTGTGTCTAACAACATAACCTAAGTCCTTCATTAACTTAATTGCCCACCCAGCAATATATAACTTTTATCGGACAACTACTTCTACTTTGTAGTTATAGGGTGGTCAAAAATCTGTTGATAACTTGTATGAAATTTAGAGTCAAATTAACAATTCTTTGATTTTTAACATGTTTAAGTAAATATTGCATGAAAATCATTTGGATTAAGTTGTATGCAGAGCCAGATTACCAACAAATGTATATAATACAAGAAATTCACTTACAATTACAGGGTGTCCAAAACAACACATAACAGGTATTGTGTCATATACTGGGGTACCCAAAAAGGTGGAGCTGTTACATTTTGTAGTGTAACTTCAATTTCAAAACATTGTCTCTTGAGAATTCCTTCACCTACACGGCTCATTTTGGTCTTAAATTAAAGCTCATATATTCTTGTGTACTCATGCCAAATCTTGTTTGGAAATAACAAGTCATTCTTTTATTATGGCATTCTAAACAAAAAGTGCCAATGGTGGAGGCGGATTAGGGGGTGGCGGATTAGGGGGCGGGCCTGTATATAAGTCTATGGAGAATAGTGCTTTTTCAGCATACCGTTTTTAATTTTGTGAATTTTTCTGTCATATCTTAAGGTAAACATGCATTTGGTGTCATTGGAAAGAGGAGATGTTATATTTTGTTAAAAAAATAAATGGGTCTACACTGCCCAAAGGTCACATAACCAGCCTGTCAAGGGTGGCACTGGGAGTCCACTTGGAGACACCAGATTTACATAAAATCAAGAAACATTTTAGTTTCTTTACTGAACCATACACATACTTAAGTATAGTAAATGTGTACATTTTTTAAATTTTAATTGATATGTATTTTTAATGTTGTATTTGCTGGGCCACATGGAAGAACAGAGGGATACTTAAATTTCCATCTGAATGTGGACCCAGGATAAAGATGAAATAAACAAACAAGAAACAAACAATTTAAACAAACAAAGACAGCTGCAGAAGGGTGGCTGTAAAGATAATTGAGACAAAGCAATTCTCAATCGGGGTAGTACTCTAACGGGAGATGCCTTAATCAGTCCGTTATGCATAGAAGTCAAACACGTTAGGCCTAGTCAACATGTCTCGTAAGCGGTCGAGAGAGGAGAGCGACGGACTTGGGTCATCACAACAAGGATGTTATGCAACAGGTATGTTAACTCTAGTTTTCGCATTGGTGGTTAATGGGTTGCTAAATTTGTGCCACCCCATTAGTGCAGACGATGTTTAGGAGGGATTCTCTGATGAGATTAAAGTCATGCCGCTCCAA
Source organism: Ophioderma brevispina (assembly GCA_023653785.1). Classification (NCBI taxonomy): domain Eukaryota; kingdom Metazoa; phylum Echinodermata; class Ophiuroidea; order Amphilepidida; family Ophiodermatidae; genus Ophioderma; species Ophioderma brevispina. The sequence continues at coordinate 80,289 of JAMKCH010048883.1, forward strand.
GACCAAATAAAGAGGGGATACTAACCATGTATAACTTCCCAAATAGTGGTGGGCTGCAGTATCAGAAGATGCCAAGAACATGATCAAAAGACTACTGACAGTAGATCCTAAAAGGAGGGATGACCATGTCATCATGTAGTAGAACTGTTTTGTGATGTGAGAATATACGGTTAATCAAACATGTATTTTCCCAGTTTAAAGTGCGCTCATATGTTTGATGTATTTTATTTTATTTTTATTTAAACTTTCTTAGGCAGGGTAGCCCCTCCAGTGACAAGAGCCACTGATTCCAAGGAGCCTGCAATATACAACATTGTTACAGAAGGAAACTGATACAGCCCTTAACATAAGATAAAAATACTAAAAACAGAACAAAATCAAATATTTTTTGTTTTTAATTTCTAAAGTTTCAAAAATTTGCAGGATATAGTACAAAATATGCTTATGTGGGATTTACAAATGTAGATGTTGTAATGCGAGATAAGACTAATTGTATTATAGTTACAGCGTGATATTCAGAAGGAAGACTGTTCCATATTTGGTTGCTCTCATATGGAACATACGTTTCCCTGGCATTAGGTTCCAAGGTGGTTCATACAAAGAAGTTGGGTTTGACTTCTGGTACCCTTAAAATGAACTGACGTGCATAAAAGTGAACTGAGAGGAAAGGTAACCTGGGACAAGACATGTTGAAGCCATTTAAAAATAGCTTAAGATATGGTTATACACCGATTCATAAGTTTTGTTCCAATGCAGGGTACACATCAAGAGTCTTTAACAGGGATTTTAATGTCAGCTGATAAAATTATGCGAGCTAATCTATTTGAAGAACTTGAAGTGTGTTCATAAGTTCGTAGGGACAGTAGACCAAGACAGGCTGCAAAAAGTCCCAAATGTGGCATGACAATTGAATTTGAAGCTAATTAAGAGTATCTTTTGGGAATATAATATTTAGTCTTCTTTATAAACACCACAACGTTTAGAAATACATGCAAGACATTTGAATTGATATGAGCACACCACGCAAGGATCAAAAATTACACAAGATATTAAACCAAACGTGAAAGCAACTAACCAAAAACAATCAGAAAATGCAAAAAATAAAAATCATTTTGAAAATTATTGAGAACATGACCTGGACCCAAATACCATAAACTTGGTTTTCTTGGCATTCAACGTGAGTTTGTTATCTTCAAACCATTTAGAATTTTGTTTTAAGTTTGATGAAGTTCAATGCAAGAGTGTGTGGATTGTCTGAAGTACAAAGGAAGTGTTTGTATCATCAGCATACAAGTACCATTTTAAGTTAACACTATTTGGAAGATTATTGACAAAAATGATTTGAAAAGAAGAGGTGCCCAGTATAGAGCCTTGAGGGATTCCAATGTTGATATGCTTGAAGTCAGAAAGAGTAGAAGGTAAGAATTAATGTTGACTGCCTGAGTTCTGTCACTGAGATTAGGATCGAAACCATGTAAGTGCAGGACCAGTAATACAATGTGAAAGTTTATCAATGAGAAAGGAATGGTTTTAACGCAGTAAAAAGCCTTTCTGAGGTCAAGAACAAAATTGCAAACTGTTGCACGGACCCTCATCCAATTTTTCAACTAAAATCCTGAACATCAAGCGAAAGTAGTAGCTTGGAAGAATTAGCACGAAAACCTGATTGGGTATCAGAGAGGAAGGCCATTGTCAAAACAAGGTACGAATACAATTGATTGTGAACAGCTCTTTCCATGATTTCTAGAAATAAGGGGCAGAAAACGGAAATAGGTCGATAGTTCCCCACATCTGACTTGCACGTTTTACAATATAGGGTAACTTTGGTTTTTGCCATTCCTGCCGGAAAAACGATTGTAGTAAGGGAAAGGTTGCAAATAAAGCAAGGAATGACTTATATAGGAGCAGCACTTTAGAAGATTTACACTGAAAGCATCAAATCTGGAGACTTATTATTAGACATATCACATATGCCTTATAAACAAACTTGGAGAAACATTACAGAAGCTGAAAATAGAATCACAAGTACGATTAAAATTATGTGTAGGTGATGGGATGTCTGGCCTTATGAGCATCATCAAAACTTATCTGCCAAGAGAAGAACCAATAGAAAGTGAAATATATTAAAAGCATTAGCAGTATCTTTAGCTGAAGATGTGAACCATCATTCAAGTCTTAAACAGAATTGGAGTAGATGATGCTTGTTAGTAACAGCGTTTTGAGAGTAGACCATAATTTTTTTGCGTTGTTAACATTTTTCCAGCAATAAAAGCAGAATAGAATCTCTTTTAAAGAAAGTGACGAATTTGTTGCCTTTATTGCCGATAAATTTAGCATATTGCCCCAATCATGGGATCATAGATATATGAGCTCTAGTGAAAAAATAGTCACGGTCTTTGAAAACAGTCAGAAAGTCATAGTGATCCATTCTGGTTGAGGGGCCTTCATACGTTTTTCAACTGACGGGCACATGAGCCATCCACAGGCTTACAAAATAAATCTTCAAATATTCCAAGCAATATCAACATATTACAAGTATGAACTTGATCCCAGTTATATTTCTAATAATTAACAAAGTCACTCTCAATTAAATTTTATCTGAGCTTGGCTTTGTAATTTTAGGAGATGGCTTAATAGCACTATGTTAATTCCGGAACAACATAAATAAGAGAATGATCATAAGACCCAGACTGTGAACACCAGAGGTAGAAATTGTTTCTGTTCGAGGACACAGAAAGCAAGATAATAATGTCTTACTCTTTTCGTAATGCGTGTACAGTCATTAATCAGTTGAGTGAGCTGTGAATGGTTAGAAATAGTAGATGTACCTTTGAGCTGGAACGATTTACAAATATCAAGATTAAAGTAACCTACAATAATAAATAATTCATAAATAAAGCACCATGTTGAACATAAATCAATTTTGTCAACAAGAGTCAGCTGTTAGGATCAGGGAAACACGATAGACAGGGCCTAGAATAAAATTGGTTTGGGTTTGTGGAGTTGATTTCAATCCACAAAGCTTCCACATCATTAATGAGAATCACTATTTCTTGAAATTAAACACTCCTGATATAAAGGCAAAATACCACCATGATTTTGGTATTTTCTATCAATTCTACAAAAATAGTAATCATCAATTTTAAGTTCACTGTCATTAATATCACTGGAAAGCCCAAGTTTCAGTTTTAAACAGAGAAAATAATATTGTTGCTGTGAAGAAAGATAATTTAAGTAATCAACTTTGTTTCTTAAGCTCCGAATATTGAGGTGTGTGATCGTTAATCCCTTGCCAAGTGACAGTTAAGACAATAAATGGTCATCAAGAAAGGAAGCACATTGAGGCGCCATTTCTATAGAAACAGGAATTACACCAGTATTTGTTAGCATTATAATTCAATAGTTCACAATTAACTTGAAAGGATAAATAAAGAGCACTGAATGCATGCTACTACATGCTGGTTGGTTAATTTTACAAGAACAATACCACTACATGTTATATACGGAAAAGTGTATGTATGGACATGATATTGAACAGTAGTTTAAAGCATTACAGTTTGTGAATCAATGATATGATTGAAACTATTCTTTTCTAAGAGTAGTACCTGAAGGCTATTACATGCCCCCTAATTTTTTGTTGACCATATGAGATTTAAATAACCAATATGTATGAGTTACAGAATTATTCTTGCTATGTATATGTGTAGTAGGTGTACATTTTACAATCAAACATATAATTGCACATTTAAGTCTTTTGTGTCAAGTTCAAGTGTTCATGATCGATGTCAGTAGATACCTTAAAAAGAAAGGTAGTTCATTGCCAGTGTTTTATTCCACCTGTGAGGTGTTTGTCAGTCCATCGGCGTGCAAGATGTGCAAGTTCAATGGTTACTGTTATCTATATAGGTCCACGGAAATATTGACATTTTATTCAAAAGTCTGGAATTTAGTTCTTTCAGCCATGCTGATTTTCCGCATGAATCGGAACAGTTAGCGGATGATATTCCTACATGATGTTGGGTTGATGTGGGTGATCATTTGCGCAAGTTCAACAATAAGGTCGAGACACACGTTGGGGGGAGAGGGGGGGGGGGGGGGTCAAGTTTTCAAGTTGTGTGAGCCACAGTGTATATTACTGATGAGGGATTGTGCTCTTCAATAAGGACAGGTGCCAATTTTATCCAGAGTTCTAAATTGCTACCAGGGATGCACATATTGTAGGACTTCAAGCGACGTACATACGTCTCCGACAAGGGCTTGGGGGGGATTGAAGGCAACCAGATTAAAACAGTCCGGATTACTTCTGAGTAATCTGTTTTTAGTAGTCAGAGGTGTAGTGTACGTGACAGATCAGTGGGGACAGTTGGTTAGGTGATGGGTTAGAATCTGGGTGCGTGGCTTTGGTGTTGGCTTTAATAGTAATGGTTTGGGGACGGGTCTGTACGCTGGCTATGGTTTCCCAACTTGGCAAAAACACCAAAAAAGCGGTGGCTTGTGGTATTGTTGGTGTCCACATAAGTTCATCTGTTCAAGAGGAATGAAACTGTATGATCAGGGGTTGGGAGAGTGTCAATCAGAGTTGATGTAACACTAGTGAATGGTTGTGAGCAAGTTACAAAAGGGGTTGTGGACAGTTTGTGTCTCACTGTCAGATAGGTCGCAGTTGGGTTCCTTGTGAAACAGTAGAACACGGTCGCACAGTGTCAAAAGTTGGGTTGTCAGTCTGTGTTCCTGCATCTCGTGTTAGTAACAATTTGGTCCAAACTGGCCATTCAGTTCAAAGCATGGTAAACTAACTGATGATGTGATGGGATGATTTGGAGTTGATGTGATAGGCCTGAACACACATGCGTTGGAGGGGCTTTCTCTTCTGTATCAAGGGCGTGTCTGATCTCAGGAGGGACACTATCAACCCACTCTCTGTGAATATTTCCTTTACATTCATATTATTTGTACTGGCATAACAGGGATTTGTGACCTGGGAGGGCTTGTTGTCATTTTCCAGCATGATACTCTTTATATTTTTTCCTTTTTTGTCCTCTGTCCTCTGGAATTCCCATACCTTGCACAAAGTTCATACATTAGTTGATCAAATCATCTGGGTTAATGGCTACATAGTTGAATTTGGCTTTTCAAAAAAAAAAAAAAAACAACATAGTTTTTCCACATAGAATAGTCAAATATTTACACTGTTTGTGAATCCCTGAAAGTTTCATGCAGAGAGTTGAATAAGTAGTTTACTGCATCCATTGTTAAGTTAGCCACTGCCATCGTTAGTGCTATTGTGTGGGAGGCAAGATTGATGCCAACTTGAAACCCCGATAGGAGCTGCTTACTCCAATTCACTAGGCCAGTTGTCCATACAGTCAAATTAAAGATGAAATCATGTAATAATAAAATATGATGATATGTAGACATACAAACTACATCAGTAGGATCCTGGGTTGTAAACCGCTACAAGAGGATTATTTTCAGCAGTAACAATCATCTGGAAACATTCAAAAAGATTCAAATTGGGAGAGCACAACATTGTTGTGGGTGGTGTGGTGTGCGCGCACAACATTTGTGTTGCATGTGTTCTATAGCACTACCATTGATTTTTTACATAACTAAATTATTTTCAAAAATTTTAATAAACTACCCAGGAACATTCTAATTGGTATTAAATTAAAGGGCAATTAATTACCTTTACATTGCTATGTATCCCATATGTTTTACTAACTGTTACATTAAAGAAAAACATGAGTAGAATTACTTTTTTCCCCAGACTTAATCATGATATGGTGTCCTCAAATCCGTGTCCTCGTTGCTCCAGGCTCCACGCGTTAACATAATTATCGTAAATTTCTTTAATTGTACCATCACCTTAAAGCTAACTAAATGGGCTTTTAAAATGAGTGCTTACTTTAAAGTATTCACTCACATTTAAGAGGCAGGCTCTGCAAATACCAAGCAACAGGCGGACAAAAAAATGAATGTTTGATTAATTTTTGCTCAAAATTTGTGGGAGGGTTTGTATTTGGTCAAAACCTTTTAATTTGCCTTTAAACTTCAAATTTTTTTTTTTTTTTTTTTTTCTGCTTGCACAACTTCTTTGGGAACACTCTACTTGTACAGTTGCAATCTGGTGTGCTGCTCTTTGTCTTACAGCTATACGCGAAAGCAGGCGAGACTTGTGGTTCGAGAACCGCCTTGTTTCCCCATAGACTTAACATGGTATGGTGTCCTCAAATCCGTGTCCTCGTTGCTCCAGGCTCCACCGCGTTAACATAATTAGTCGTAAATTTCTTTAATTGTAACATCACCTTAAAGCTAACTAAATGGGCTTTTAAAATGAGTGCTTACTTTAAAGTATTCACTCACATTTAGGAGGCAGGCTCTGCAAATACCAAGCAACAGGCGGACAAAAAAATGAATGTTTGATTAATTTTTGCTCAAAATTTGTGGGAGGGTTTGTATTTGGTCAAAACCTTTTAATTTGCCTTTAAACTTCAAAATGGTTAACAGTTGCCATGGCAACAGTCAAACAAAGATGTGTACATTTTGTAAAAGCTGCTGGTTCAAGGAATCAAGAAATAGTTGTAATATATGTACCCAGTAAATGATACTCACAAAATTGTACACACGCCTAAAGACTGTATACTCTATGCTGGAACTTTTAGCTGAGAAGCGTAACACTCTCAACTCTTGCTTCTGAAGGAGGACCATAAAGATATTCTCTGCTACTTTATAACATTAAAGTGAGAGCCAGTGAATATTTGAAGAAGAAAACTTAACTAAAAAATTGTAGTCAGACCGCGTGCACATTTCATGATGCCAACACAATATATTTGTGTTAGTAAACATTATGTACCACCCTATAGCTCAATAATTATCACTTTATATATTTGACAGGAATATGGATTTGAATGCATGTGTATTTTAGCCTATTTTTCTATTTATTTACTGGACTTAGTATGTTGTTGAATTAGAAATGTGAGCAAAGTGAAATTTAAAGCCACCCTGTACAATTGCAATAATGGTATGATTCAATCAATATGTATCACCTTTCAGCATTTATTGTTTTTGAGCCTTCATATGCAAATTTGAGCCAAAATTGTGAATAACTGTGTTTTCAATTTATCTCCTACAGGGTTGGTACACCATGTATACAGGCCTTCAGAGTGTTAGTTTGGAAAGTTCTGATGACAAGCGTGATACAGCTGGGTGTTTGTGATTGTGAACGAGATGTTGGTTGTGAGATATGGATTTTTGGAAAAAAATTCACGATTTTTTTTCTCCACAACGAAAATATTTCCAGAAATCAACAAGATAAGCGAGATTACAATTGATCAAAGAATTATGTATTTTTTTACAAAGGCACCCCCCCCTATTTGATCATAACAGTCTCAAAAAGAAGGGACAAATATGAGTAATGTGTAAAGTGCCACAAGAAACCAGGCTTGCTTGCCAAACTTGATGCTTGAAATGGGCAACCCTATTACGGGCATGGTGGCGCTCACGTGGCAGCGGTTTGTGATGTAAAGATCGCAAAATATTATAGTTTGTATCTCAGTCGAACATATGCCGTTATTGTGGGGAGGAACGGCCGCTTCGTAGCGAGGTATAGGCTTCGATGTAGGATGAAGCATTTGTTAAAAACCAAGATTTCCCATATAATATCTGCTGAAATTTGACACTTGTTTGATTAGACCTTCTGTTCTGCCCTTATAGCAGGTCCATCAACCCGGGGGGGGGGGGGGGGGGCAGCACTGACATTGAAAGAGGTACGGGTCTGTGCGGCCCTTAAGACCCCCTTTCGGCGTCTCTCCAGCGTTCCAAGGACCCCCAGTTGGAGCATAATTTAGTTCCCTTCCAAGACAATTTTGGCTCAGAAGGCCGAATTTAGCCAAATTTCAGCTCCCAAGCCTGCAAAATTTCTCAAATTTCCGTTCCCAATCCCCACTTTCGGAGACAAAACCGTTCACAAGCCCCCAAGTTCGGAAAATGGGGGCTGCACATACCTACCTGAAAAAAAGTGAGTGCCCCCCCCCACTTAGTTAATTTTCACGGAAATTCATAGGGGTGTAAGGCCAGCGAGTCAGCAGTCATTGCTGGTGGAATGCCACATTATTCTTTAGTTCAATTGCCGCAGTGTCATCGAGTCTATTGATCATGAGTTACCTACTCGTTGCTTACATTGTGATTTAAATTATTGTTTTGGCTTAGTTTTTTTCATATAATTAAAAAAACCAATAAAATTTTTTAATTAAAATTTTACGTAAAATGGCTAATTTTGTGAAAAAATGATGTGTGTTGTCTTGACCCAAAATTAATTAAAACCCGGCTCATAAACACAATATATTGCAAAGAATGCAAAGGTTATGTTCATTACTAACTTGAAAAGGAAGGAACTCCTAAGAATAACATCAATGAATGGTGTGCGCTAAATGTCGCTAACAAGCAAACAAGTTGATAGTAGCGATCGGAAAACGATATAGATAAGTTGAACGATAATAGTGAAAAATGCAAGAGAAGTGGATTTTGCCAAATATGACTCAAGGATTTTTAATCCTTTAAGATATGAAAAACATGTGAAAGATCAAATATGTATGCAGTATTTCTAATTTCCAGTGGTCATATATGGTGCCAGAGAAATTAAGTCAAGATATACAAAATGGAAAAACAACTTACCTTATTCAATTTAATAAAGAAGTTTAAACAAAATTTTGACAAAAGAATGAATGTTAAAAATTTGAATCATAATTTTACTATTGTCGTTTTACAGAAACTCATCTAAAGGAAAATCCTACGAATGTTCTAATTTACCTGGCTAACAATGTTGAATATATCAACAGAATTGGTCGTGATTCAGGGGGGTTTGCATTTACATAAAAGATGTCAAATATAAAAATACAGATTGATTTATGCAAAGCCAGTCCAAATATGGAATCTTGTTTCATTGAAATAAAAGCAATGTTGGTAAGAATATAATTTGTTGGTTATAATTTACAGGGCGCATACTGCAATTCATGATTTCATTGCAGATATTGAACCATTTCCTGATATAAGTAGAGAGAAAAAAGAAAATTATATTATGGTGATTTCAATATAGATTTGTGAAAAGAAAGAGAGTCACAGCCTACACATGACCTTATTGAGATTTATTTATTCAAATTCTTGATACCAAACCCTTTTGAAACACTACACGAACTTACTGAAACTCAGAAAACGTAATAGATAATATAATGACTAATTCTGAGCGCTCAATTAATACTGCTATATTGTAAACAAATATCATGATCATTTACCGATCATTTGGAGATCGAATATTAAGAACTGGAAAACGAAGACAGATTCTATTAAACATTATTTTGACAGTATATTTAAAAAGAACCATGATAATGAAAACATTGATAAGTTAAAAAAGGAACGTCCAAAGTTATTGGGATGAATGTATTATGTGGAACTGAGGTAAATTGTGATTACAAAAGCTTCGTTGACAAGTTTACCACATGGTACCATGATTGTGTGACGTTAAAAAGGTGTAGTGTAAATAAAAGAAAAGTTACACAGTCACCGTGGATTTCTAAAGGTATTTTGAAAAGTATAAATAAACAAAAACAACCTATATAAAGAATATTTACGATGCCCGAAAGAAAAACAAGACTCAAAAGGTTTAAACGACGAAACAAACTTCACACCTTGATTCGAAAGTGTATGCGGGAGTACTTTCAGAAAGGTTTCAAGAAACACGCAATAATTAAAAAACAGGACTTGGGAAATAATAAATTGTTGGTGTACAAAAAGCGTGTCATAACAGTAAATTTAAATCGGAAGATGGTGTTCCTATTGTCGATCCTCAAAAGATATCAAATGCTTTGAACAATTTTTTTTGTAGAGAGAGGCCCCAAAATTAGCTTCAAAGATAAAAACATAGGGCAAAAATATTAATGGAATATCTTAGACGAACCTTTACAAACGTGTATTTTTATGAAACCAATAGGCACTGAGGAGGTTATAAAGATCATTACTAGTTTAATCAAAATAAGGTCATGGTCATGATGATATAAAGAAACTATATTGTAAAAGAGGGTTGCCAAAGAAATAGCAACGCCTTTGACAAATATATTCATAGTCCATTTCAACTGGAGTTGTTCCAGACCAACTGAAAATAGCAAAAGTAGTCCTTAATTATAAAAAAGATGACAAAAGAAGTGTTTTCCAATTATCGACCTGTGTCTGTTCTTCCCCGTTTTTCTAAAATTCGCGAAAGACTAGTATTTACAGATGTACGGAATATATGATAAAAAAAAAATATTGAATGATAAACAATTTGGATTTTAGATCAAATCATTAAACATATATGGCAATCATGAATTAGTTGAGAAGGATAAGTAATACAGTAGAAAGAAATGAAACGACGTGGGATATTTTTTAGATTGTCTAAAAGCGTTTTGACACTATTAACCATGACATAATTATTGCATAAACAGAATATGATGGTTTTCGAGGTATGCACTTGAATGGTTAAAGTTACTTGGATAATGAGACACATTTGTACGATATAATTCATGTGATTCAGGTTATAAAAACATAAAATGCGGGGTACCGCAAGGCTCAATCTTAGGTCCTTTGTTATTCATTTCTATATTAATGATATTTTTTTTTTTTTTTTTTTAATTTTATTATTTTATTTGCTGATGATACTACCTTATTGTATTGCCATCCTGATATAGCCACAAAAATTGAGGTAATCAAATAGTGGAATTACAAGAGGATTAGTAACTGGTAGAGACAAATAAATTATCGGGCAATGCGAGCAAACACCAATTATATGCGGTTGGGATCTCCTTATACAACTTCTAAATATTCCGACAGGAACTGAAAGGTAATGAGTGGCAAGACAAAACTGAGATGGTAATGCCTACAAAATATTTTAATTTGTACTTGATAATGGACATGGGAGGAGTTGACGAGACCAAATTCTTGTGGGTTATCATCGATGAACATTTTACGTGGAAAAAAAAAAATCAACATCGATCAAATATCAAAAAACATTCTAGAGTGTTGGTTACTCTCCAAACTAAAACATTTTGTACCGGAATGTATTATACTCTATATGTACCTAGTATACCTGACATAAATTATGTACTTAATATGGGGTATTTAATAAAAATCTATTAGATAAAGATTTAAGTTGAAAAATGGCTGTAAGGACGATTTCAAATAGTCAATAGATGCCATTAATAGGGCCATTATTTTCAAAATTCAACTTGTTGAATGTCTTTGATACATATAAGATGGAACGGCGGTTTTATGTACAAACACTATACTAGCCAATTACCACAAGCCTTTTGAGAAGTATTTGTAAAACATGCCCAAATACATAAATACCATTACAAGAAATGCCCACAAACTATATATTAAAAATAATAAGAAAATGTTTTCCGATCGCGCTGTGGAGAAATTATGGACAAATTATGGAATTCTTTGGACAATAATACCAAGACGTGTAAAAATTAAGTGTTTTAGAAATCATTTCAAATTTAAGTGAATATGAAGGTTTTGTTGGGGCATGTCTTGTTTTGTGTATGTCTGTATGTGGTCTTGTTTGGTTATAGGGAAACTTAGGTTTAGGGAATGGTCACATTTGGCAGTATTGGCCTCTCGGATTATATCCTCAATATCATTGTATTTTGGTCTTTGTTTAAAATTTAGTGATGATATTGAAATAAACAATAAAATACCTAATTAAAAAAAAACCAGTAGGCATCGGTAACATGAAAAAATAGAGTCATGGGTGAGAGACCGCCAAATTGCCCATAAATAGTGTATGCTAATATCAAAAAAAAAAATTCGAAATTTCCAAAAAAGAGGGTTATTTTGGTGTCAATTTTCAAAATTTCCAAAAAATAGGGGCTTTGGGTGAGAGTGGCAAACTTTAAAAATATGGCTTTCTTTGGGGGGGAAATGATGCTGAAAATGGGGGTCTAAACAGCCTTATATACATTTTGCGCATTTTGATAAAAATATGTAAATTAGGTCATGAATAAATTTTCAACTCATTATGTACAAAGTTGTGTTTTGTACAGGTTGGGGAAGAAACGCATTGAAAATTACAGATTGATAGCTTGTTAAAATTCCTACAAAATGCAATGTAATAACCAAATAAAATATGCTCATTTTTGCCAACAATATGCAAATTAGCCTATGTAACATTTCATTACAAACTGTTTGTGTGGTAAAAGGTTTGAAGGGAAACCATAAAAGTTCACATGATATATATGCAGGCTTAGGTATGCAAATGAGCTAATTAAATATGCGGCCATTAATGTTTCGCTGAAACGGTAAAATCGATGTGCAAAATTCCTTCGCTACATGTAAGGCTTATGCCATACATCCTTTATGTGTGAACATGTATGTGCGGGTATTTATGCAGCTAGGTATGCAAATGAGATAATTAAATATGTGCAATTAATGTTTCGCTGAAACGGTAAATCGGATGTGCAAAATTCATGCACTACATGAAAAGCTTATGCTATACATCTTTTGTGTGAACATGATATTTGTGGTTTAGTTATGCAAATGTCATATATCTGTGTCAATTACGTTTTAGAGTTCTTGTGAATAACTAAAACTAAGATACTCACAAGTTATTTTTGGCGACTTATGGGTGGAGTTCATCGATTATGTTTGTAGAGTTATTTTTTTAGTGAATTATGGATGGAGTTGTTTTAATAGTCCCCAACGAACTAAGATCTAAGGGCATCGGACCCTGTGTGTTGAGTTATGGATGGAGTTCTTCAATGAATTGTTTTGTAGAGTTATTTTTTGGTGAGTTATGGATGGAGTTCGTGGACGAGTTATGTTATACTTACTTATCCAAATTTTTAATTTGTGCAGATGCAGTTAAGTTGTCACTTCCAAATGATCGCGAAATTGGGTGGGGACATATTTTACGCATCGCGTAAATACGAGTTCGCCTTGTTTTCACCTGAACTGCCTAAAATTCATATGTTACCTCTGCTTTTGAGATTTGTAGTTTCTGTAACAAATGGTTGCAAAAATAGTACTAAATAAAGCAATTATTATCTACAATGTTGTCTCTATGTTACAGGGTGATCCAATATACACTATTAGTGCAATCTTTATGCACTTTATCAATGCCCCTCATACGCATTTTACGTAAATATCATGTAGGTCTGTAATACTCTATCCGTACTGTAAGTTTATGATCATTGATGACAGCCACCATCACTTTATGTACTAAAATAATTTCAAAGTATCTTGTTCTGTTACACCAGCAATGATACAGGGTGCACCATATAGTAACATATAAGGTGCTCCAAATAACATTGTGTTGTATGTGTTTCATCATGAAATAACAATCATTATTGATTAATTCAACTTACTTTCATGAAATTAAAGCTGCTAAAGTACCTAACTTTGACATATATTAATTATTATTAATTTAAAATGACATATATATTGAAAAACATAATGTAGGCCCACATTTTTTTGGCATATAACTAAGTTTACAAAGTAATGACCAATTTGTGCCGAACACACAATACATTAATAGTTAGAAATGGATAATTAGTCATTTTTAATTATCTAATTAAGAGATAGTGAACCAATAAATGCTTAAAATTGTTTTGCTAGACTGAGATCAAGTACAGAAACAACAATAAAAACAATGTAGTCTGAATATTGAGACGGTGTACTGAATTGCCATTGTATTTATAGCATTGGCTCCTCGCCACATGCTCCCATTCCGCCCACCAGGATCCCACCCCCTGACTATTGGGCTTTAATGAGTTACAGTAAATTAGCACAAATAAATTCCACTACTTTTGTTTTAGGAATTGAAAGGCCATTCTGTCAAGGAAAAAAGGAAATGATTACCAAAAGCTCAGGTCTAAGAAAAAAAATAAACAAGCTGCATGCATGTAAAAAACACGTTTTTAAAAGTAAGAATGTTTTTTTTTTAAAGAGAGAATTTAAACTTCAAAACAATAAAAAAAATAAAACACTTAAAAAAAACATGGACCTAATTGATCATTGAACCCAGGTAGTACGCGCAGTGCGTATTGACGTTATAATGTGGCCGCCAGCGATAGCTGGCGGGACCACTAGCATCCGTTGTGCGTGGTGTAGGGTTGTGTGGGAGTGGTATGGGGTGGGATGTGTGTGTAGGGTGTGTTCCAACAAATTGTTAAGTTTTTTAAATTGACACCCAATTGAAAAAGTTAATTTCAATTTAACCAAAAAACTTGCATAGGGCACAATGGATCCCTCATATGGTTGATGAGGTCAAAGGTCATGTTGAAGTCCATAAGTTCATGTGAGGTCACATTGAAAAAATGGGCTTTTTAAAAATGTTTTAAATTGATTCTAAAATTGAACAAAAACCTGAAGTCCCAATGGGAACCCCAAAAACTTTTGTCAGGTGCACCATCGATCCCTCCATATGTTTGATGAGATCAAAGGTCCCGTGCCAGGGGTCCAAAGGTCATGGGGGCGGCCCCACAGCTTATATTCTTTTGGAATATAGGGCGCGCGAAAGCCGAGAAACCGCGAAATTCTGGTTTGGAGGTTGATGCGCTCGCGGCATAACTGCGTTTTGCAACATTGGTGTGACTGCGCCCTTTAAAAGTTGCGTCGCGTGGCGTTTAGGTTTCTTGCATTCAATGGGTGGTTTGATAACTGGGGTAGTGGCGTCCTTTCGTGGTTGTATAAGAAATGAATAGTTGGGTATTTGTGGCAAATTTCTGTGGACCGTGTGGAGAGCAGCAGGCATTCATTTCTAGGTTGGATTGTCTTCTAGAGGTTAATGAACAAATTAGCGGGGGTTGCCCCTCGAAAAGTGTGGGCGGAAATCCAGGAGGGGGAAAATTAATAATTACGGGGTCAAAAAATTTGAAAAATGCTGGATTGTGTTAAAAAGTTAAACCAAAGGGTTCTTCATGTACCAAGGATTAAAAAAAGGTATAGTTTTACTAACCTACAAGTATGGTTACGAGTTATAAGACCCAAAATTCGTCAACTGTCAAAGGTTGAAAATCTCAAAGGCTGCTGATTCAGAGATTTTCAAAAAAATAGGTTTTGGTGAATGAAATAAAAATAGTCAATTAGATTAAATATAGTAAAAAAAACAAAAATGCTTTTCATTCCAAAAGTTTCAGAGGAATCCGATTTTTCGTTTTCATGCAGGTAAACATTTCTGGTACCCGTATGCCGCCATAGGATACTGGGTTATAAACAAAAAATTCGGGATTCTGGGAATGTTATAACCAAAGGTGTGTTTTCTATATGAAGGACTCTTCAATTGAGCTTAGCATTTCACACAGTGATTAGTATATGGACAGGGCATTATGTATGCAAAAAAACAGAATGTTTGGAAAAAATGAGGGGAAACCATCCTCGGGGAAAAATCGTCTGACGTCAGCCTTTAATATTGGCACCGATTTTTTTAACAAATGGTCTCAATTGAAAACCTTTCCACATGTAATTCAACAAAAGGAGTTGGCACTCTCATTTGTGTTTGTTTATCGAAGATTAAATGACAACAACAAGGTTCAAAAACCATTGACTCTTATGCATTACCGAATTTTAAAAAATGTTAGAGGTTCAAAAATGTTGTCGTGTACTTAGCTCTGAGGAAACAATTGAGCCCATTTTTTGCTCGCCTGAACTTTGTTCGCCAGAGGGGAAATTGTAATCACTTTCGTAGTGTTTCAGTTGCTTGTCCGTCGTCGTCGGGTCTGTCTGTCATTGGTGTTCTGCGCGGCGTCCCGTGTTCATGCTTGTGCGATGTATCTGGGTTCCGTAAAGGGCTACTACGATGATTGTAACTTGGTTGACAAAAGAGCGGGCTTCCCCGAGTCTAGACCCGAATTGATTTTTGGCGTAAAATATTGCTAATGAAGTATTCTAATACATAATTAACGAAAATTTTCCGCAAGGCTTGTGTACATTTTTTCTGGGATTCCGGAGGTGATGATGATGGTAAAAACGTGGTGAGAAGGGAGCGCGCGGGCTGGGAAGAGTTCTCGAAAACTGAATTTAGATTTCGGGCCAAAATTAAAGTATTGGCAAATGAGTAATTAATATGCAAATAAAAGCGTAATTGCTATAATTTGAAAACGGACATAGGAGATTACAGAAATTCCTTCACGCCATGAAAGCCTATCTGGTGGTGGATTCTTTTTTGCAATTTGAAAGTTGTTGTGAACATGCGGCTTAGGTATGCATTGATAATAAATATGCGTATTTACTGTATCTCTGAAAACTGGTAAATCGGATAGGCAAAAATTCCTTCGCTGCATGAAAAGAAACATGTCATGGACTTTTGGGGCTTTCATAATGGGTTCAATTCAAAGTGCCATTTTTGGGCGTAAACAAATGCGAGTAAAGTGTCTAAATTTGGCCAAAATTAAAGAAAAAACTTGTGTTGACAAGTTTCTAGAGTTCCGTAAGGCATTAATGATGTAACTTGGTGTTAAGGAAGCGGTTTGAAGATCTCGACCTCCTGACTAGATTTTTGGGGCGTATTTTGGGTTTTTTAAATTCGGGTATGCAAATGAAAAAAAAACTAATTAAGATGATTAAATCTCGTAATTGTCTTATTTTTGGAAACGGTTTTACATCGGATACACAAATTCCTTCACTGCATGAAAGCTTATATGGTGCGCATCTGGTTTTGTGCCATTTGAAAAGTATGTGATTATTTGCGGCTAGGTTATGCAAATTAAGTTATAAAATAGGATAAAATGCTGTATCTCTGAAAAACGGTTTTTTACATCGGATAGGCCAAAAATTCCTTTTGCTATTATGAACGGACTAGGTGCTCTTGCCAAAACATTTTCTTTTTGTGCATCATAGTTAGGTCCAAAGTGTCAGGGGGGCCAATTAAAAGCAGCGCGCGCATGTCGTGATTGCAATGGGAATCTAAGAAAAAATTGCGTTAAATCTCGACGCTTGCGAAAAACGGTACATTAGATATGAACAATTTCTTGTGTTACATGGACGCAGGTGGGGTGTTGAGAGGGAAGTAGGGTGTTGGGGGGGAAGGGGAGGGGGGTGTGGTGGGGGGGGATGGGGGGGCTGGGAAGGGGGGTGGGGGGAGAAGGTAGCGGGGGGGGGCGGGACGGGGTGCGGGGGTGGTGAAGGGTGGTGAGGGGTGGGCGGGGTGCGGTGGGGGGCGGGGGGGAGGAGTGTTGTTCTGGGGCTTCTGGTGGGTGGGTGGACGGCCTGGAGGGGGGGGGGGGTGTGGGGGCACTGCGGGGGGGGGAGCGGCGGGGTTGAGGATGCGGAGGAGTGTGAGGTTATCGGGGGGGGGGATTCCTATGGCTCTTGGGGGGGGGTGAGGGTATGTGGTGGGGAGGTGTGCTGGGTGGTGGTGGGGGGTAGGTGGTGGTGGTGGGGGAGGGGTGTGGGAGAGGTGGAGGTGGCGGGGGCGGTGTGGGGGGGTGAGGAGTGGGTGGGGGGAGGGGTCGCGGTCGGGGGGGAATAGGGGGAGGAGGGGGGGAGGGGTGGTGCGTGGTGGGGTGTGAGGGGGGAGGGGGGTGAAGGGTGGGGGGGGGTAGGCCTGGTGGGGCTGCAGGTGGGGTGTTGCGGGTGGGGTGAGGAGGGGGTGGGCGGTCTGTTGGAGATGGGTATGGGGGATGGCGTTGTGGGGTGGGTGTAGGAGGGTGGTGTTGGGGAAGGGGGATGGGGTGTGGTGGGTGTGGGGGACGGGGAGGGGGGTGTTGCTGTTTGAGGGGCTCGGTGGGAGTGTTGCGGGGTGGGGTGTCTGCGGGGTGTTGGGGAAGGGGGGTAGGTAGGTGTTGGGGGTGTGGGGGGAGGGTTAGGTTGTTTTGATGCGTTGTGAGGAGGGGGTGGGATGTTGAGGGTTGGTGGTGTTGGGGATGGGGTGGGGTGTTGCGGGGTGTGGGGAGGGGGTGGGGTTGTTGGGCGAGGAGTGTTGCGGGGGTTGGGGATGGGATGAGTGTGCGGGTTGTTGGGAGGTGGGGTGTGCGGGGGTTGGGGAGGGTGGGGTGTTTTTGTGTTGTGGTGTGTTGAGGGGGTTGGGTGGTGAAGAGGTGTTATGGGATTGGGGGTCGGGTAGGTGAATGCGCGGGTCTGTGAGGGTGTGTGGCGGAAGGGGGTTGGGTGTTGCGGGGCTTTTGGAAGGGGGGTTGGGGGAGGGGGATGGGAGGTGAGGGGTGTGGGGGGCGGGGAAGGGTGTTGCGGGTTGTTGCGGCAGGGGTGGGGTGTATGTGGAGGAGTGTTGAGACGGGGGTTGAGGGTGTTGGGTTGAGGGGTGTTGGGAGAGGGGGATGGGGTGATGGATTTGTGTGGGGAGGGGGATGGGGCTGAGATTGTGTTGGGACAGGGGAGGGTTGTTGGCCGGGGTATGTTGGGGAGGTGTGGGGTGTTGCCGCGTTTGTTGAGGCAGGGGGTGGGGTGTGGGAGGACGGTTGGGATGTTATGTGTGGTGTTGGGTTGCAGGGGTATGGGGGGTCGTGGTTTGGGGATGGGGGGGGAGGTGGAGGGGTGGGGGGTGTGGGGGGGTTGCGGAACTGTGTTGGGAGAGTGAATGGGGGTGTGGTTGAGTTGGGGGGGAGGAATGGAGGGGGGGGTGTGTGGTATGGGATGGTCGGGGTGGTGGGTGTGGGATGTTGAGGGAGGGTGTGGGTTGGTTGTGGGGGTGTTGGGGAGTGGGTGGGGGTTGGGGGGTGGTGGGGAGTGGGTGGGGTGTGGGAAGGGTGGGGGTGTTGGGGAGGTGGATATCTGCAATCCTCCACTGTATCTGCAATCCTCCACTGTATCTGCTTGACAACCTTTGAAACACCCTGTATTTCATACAATTGCAATGGGTCTTGATCTTTGTTCTTACAGCTATGCGCGAAAGCAGGCGAGACTTTGGGGTTGAGAAACCGCCTGTTGAAGAAGAAATAGGAGCAATATTTAAGATTCACCTTTTGTGATGACCTTTGGACATTTGACGATTTGGGTTATAATCGCCATAAAAATAAGTTGTAGTAGACAAAATATACCTTTTTTTAATCCTGTAACAAGGATGTGAACACTTTAGTTACCTTTTACAGCCAGTCCAAGCATTTTTCATTTTTGAGCCCTGTGTTAGGATTTTTCCCTCCTCCTGGATTCCGCCCACACTTTTGCAAGGGGCACCCCCGCTAAATTTTATTTGTTCATTAACCTTCATAGAAGACAAATCCACTGAGAAATTATGCTCTTCTCTCCACGGTCACGGAATTGCTCCAAATGACCCAACTATAATAAGCCTTTAAAGGATCACAAAATTAGATTAAAGATTACCTTGAATCTGTTTACATGTTTGTGATTTTGGGAACCGGTACTCTCTTTACAATGAATCGAAACCGGGGATGCCAGCCTCGTTCTTCCACTTAAAATAATGGCATCAACTTGGTTTCAATAGAGCAACAGGGAAAGACTTTTGTATTGTGCCATCACATGATCACCCTATGAATTCGGTAGCCTCTATAAACTGCATGCTGAAGGATGGGGTGGCAGAATACTGAATTCATCCCAGTACCAGTTCCAAAAAAATCATACCTTTATTTTCTAAGTATAGCCGAGAGCAGACATACAGGAATTCAGACAAAGTGCCCAGCAATGGCGCACTTAACTCGATGCGCACTGCACGCATAGTGAATCTAAAGATGCAATTTGTGCAGTTTGTGGAAAGAATTTAGTATTCTGCCAAACCCTATGATTTCGGCAACATTAACAGAATAAACAGCATGTTAAGGGTGCCGAATTTTAAAGGGGGATGGCCCGATTTAAGGATATGAAGTTTCCATCTTGATAGATTGGCCTTCACCCAAAAACCCCACCTGTAAAATTTTGCGCCGATATTTCAATGCGTTTTCATGTGAGAGCAGAAAACGTGATTTCGTAAGCCCCATAGAGTACTCTGTAAAATTAATATTGGTCGACCAAATTGGGGTACATTTTCGCTCATTACTTCCAAACCAAACATCCTTTGGCCCTAAGATTTCACAGGGTAAATTAGAAAAATAGTAGCTTTCTTCTGATACCAAAATGTTGACACTTCCGGTAAAATCTGGCCTTCTGGGGATGAGGCTATTAGCGATCGGGCCATGGACCTTTAAGTGTTGGCAGAATACTAAATTCATCCCCAGTTTGTTTTCACTGCGATTCAGGGATTCCCTGGCTTCCCCTTTGTTTTCACTGTGATGTGACATATGTCCACTCCAGCTGTAGACTTAGTGGCAGTATCGGTTGGGGTAGTCCTGATGATCAGAGTAGATAGTCTTAAAACTTTTGATGTGCCATTATCATTGACTATCTTGTCATGACCGGTTGCATGCAGAAGAAAGACCTTTTAATGAAAAGAAAACTCAAGGTGATAATGTAGTTCTGGTAACCAGAACAAGAGGTCAACATTATCTTTTAAACACTACTCTTTTATCATTACTGACCTCTGGTTCCGGTACTGTAGATAGAGGAGCAGTGTACAAATAAGAATCAACTACTTCCACAAGGTAACTCATGGTCAGCTAGTGCCCTTAATGTGAGGTTGCAAACAAGGTGGATGGGCCAAGCATGATTAAAAGATTACGAAATGTTGCATTAAGGCTAATCACCAAATAATCACACATGTATACTGCTGATTAGAATTAATATTGATCACATAATCTTGTATTATCCAGGAGTTCAATTGAAAGGCAGTCAGCAGGGATGTGGGACAGTGAAACACTAGATTTTCTCTGGGTTGGTGGCATGCATTAAGGGCACAAAGTGGTTAGTGGTTTCTTGTTTTTAATTCCATTTTACTGAAAGATATCTTATATGCTTAAAAGTTATTTTAGGAAAAATGTGAATAAATTGCAAATTCAACATGGGTAAATGATGTGAGGATACTAGGAAAATAATCCCCATCAATGAGGTCAATGGCAGCAGTTGTTTACTTGCTGCAGTAACAGTTCCAGAAACAGAGGTCAGTAGATGATGAAAGAGTAGTGTTAAAAGACAATGTTGACCTCTGGTTTTCTGATTACCAGACCTAGGGGATAATGCAACTCCCAAAATATAACGCTACATGTACATTTACACTGGATATTCACTGCATGTGATGCTGCACTTTTTTTCCTAAGGCTGGGCCGAATTCACTAGCGCTTTTGCTTTCGCGTTTTACACTAAGCCTGCATGCCATTCATTTATATTTTTAGCTCAACTCAAGAAAGCAATTGTTTGAAAAGCTAAGATTGAATCGGACTCTGGCAACAAAATGAGAGAGATCCACGGGTGGTATGTGGTGCATCTGTGTGCAAGTGTGCATGCGGGCTAACAAAAACAACACATGCGCATGTCAGAACAGAAATAAAACTCAAGATGGTGACGCACAACTTGTGTTCATTCAATGCATGAATTCAATAGTATTAAAGGGATTAGCAGCGATTTGCTAATCTGAAACATCGAAAAAAAATCATCAAAATTCATATTTTTATATTTTTGTTACTGGCATGGATATAACCTGCAAGTGGTTGACTTGAATCCATGTATTAAAGACAAGGCAATACTTTTTATCTGATTCTGTAATATATGATACGTGGAGATCAAAATCCGATTTGGATCAAAAAAGACTTTCACGGTGAAATCGCAGATTTTCAGCGTGATATTGGACACCATGATGAATACATTTTGACCACTAACACAGACATTATTGATCTTTGTTTTATTTCTGTACTGTTGTAAACCACAATCAGCTGTTTAGTGCAGATTGGGACGCCGTCGCTGTATGTCTATTGGGGGGAGACGGTATGATAAATTCCTCAAATACTTCATTTTTTTTCTCTCTTTGGTGGTTTGTTTCTACATTAAAGCAGTTATATGGAATTGTACACACTATAATCTGATTATATGCTTTTCCACATTTTTCGATTCTCTCGCATCATCGCTGCTAATCCCTTTAAGCACTTGATTGATAAATTTTGAGTGATAGTTCAGAAAAATAATTATTGGACATAAATAGAGATTGTGTATTCAGCGATCGGTGAATACACCAGTATGCTCATAGTGGTCTGTAGTGTTCAGAATTATATTCAAGCATTGCTACAGTGATTAATAATTTGAGGACAGAATCGAACCCAAGTGCTCATGGCTGCCTTTGAGCCAGCGCAACATTGCATAAACCTTCGTTTCGCGATCTAATTTGTCAGTACATGTATGTGCCAAAACGCAGCTTACCTTGTTGTGCTTAATTACATGTGGTGTGCGTATCTCCTGACCAAGTAATTTTTTAATCCCACCTCATTCCCAGTTTTTGTTTGGTGGCCCAATGGGTACATACTTATACTGTGAAAACTCGCCCAACAAGTCTGGAGGAGTTCGATACAAGCTTGGTCGCTGTTTGGTTGAAATTTACCCAAGATCTGAGTAAGAAAAACATTGACCGACTGGTAGGCATCCGGCAATATCTTGTTTGGCCATCCGTGTGTCACAGTTGACCAACATGCCCTTCGCATCACATGCTTTATTCCTTTAACAAGATTATGCAGACAGTAATTTAGAGGGTCAATGGTGTCACGGGTGGCCAAACAAGACATTCTCTCAAAATCATAGTTGTGCTGATGGGATGCCATTGTATTGAAAACATAGCAAGGAATTCTCTCAAAGGTTGTATATGCTGTAGTATTACATGTACATTTAAGTAAGTTTACTTCAGGCCCGTAAAACAACGTGTTTTTGACTAATTTACAAAATTAATCGGATATAATTTGGTGTGGTTGATGAACAGTTTTTGGTCTAAATACCATTTCCTTTGATGTATTTGTAGGCATTACAGTCCATTGATGAGTGCTGGGTCAAGCTTTGTAACATTTATGGTAAGTGATAAATAATGCACTGCTCAAAAAATGCCCCGGCCCCTGGTACCCGGGGATGGCTGGGACTTGTACACGAGGTATTGTTTTGAATGTGTAAACTCCCCCGGCCATGTCCCGGCCAAGTCACGGCCCTGTAGGGCAACATTTTTATGTCAAACCCCGGCCAAGTCCCGACCCCTGCTAGTCGGGCAAAAGCGTCAAAATGCATCAACCCGATTGTGCGATTCATTTTTGATTATGCTGCTTTCAATCTCGCGTATTGTAGCTTTGTCGTACTATGTTTATGTTTTTTGTAGAAACTTGCGCTTCCGTTTGTCCAGACCCAAAATCCTGGCTTTTTTTGACATGCATGAACTCCATGAACAAGTCCCGCATACGCCCGGTACACCCAGGCAAAAAAAAGGATCAACTCCGCGGCTATCGGGTAGTACAAGTCCCGGCCATCCCTGGGCACCCAGGGCCCCGGGGCAGTTTTTTTTTTATAAGTGCATAATTAGAACTCAAAGCCAAGTTGGCACAGACTCTAAAAATTATTACCACATTGTCTGTGGTAAATGCTTCCCCTCTGATAAATTCCCCCCACTTCTGATAAATGCCCCCTCAGGTTTTTTGACCAAATGTTCCTAAAATACCAAAACTCATGCCTCACAGGTGAGTAAACACTGATAATAAACTATCACAATTGCAAAACTAACCCAACAGATGCACTTACATGTATAAGCAATCAGTTTGAGTGATGGTGGAATTGCCTCCTGGGCATTTAGTGAAAACAGATGGCCAGTGCTGATAAGTGCCTATTGGGTATTTACCCCTCAGGGACCTGATGCCTATAAATACCTGCTTGGCCAAAATAAAAACCCTTAACTTGAACCATACAACAAAACAAATGTCTATGAGTGCCACATGGGCAATAACCCAGGCAGAACACACTGTAAAACAAAATTCACAACTGTACAAATGCTAGTGGGGGGAAAAAGGGTAAAATCAGAATGCCTATAAGCATTTACCCTGAATGCTAATAAGTGCCTGCTGGCCATTTACCCCTCAGAGGACCCAACACTGATGGCCTCGTTTGTTGACATGAAGTTTTTTCAAAGAAATAGCATATTAAAATGCCCAGGCAACATTTAAATGCACAAATGCTTATCAGTGCCTGCTGGGCATTTAAAGTGAAGAAAATGTGCAATTTATTAGTGCCTGTGGTCATTAAGGCCCCACAAGAAGGTAGGGAGTTAGGGTTAAGGGTGGCATTGTTATCGTTTTTTTGGTAACATTTTGGCATTGGTTTAATATTTTTATAATTATTGCCCCCTCACAGCTGTTTGGAAGTCTAATTATTATGACAAATATCAGTTGTACAAATTGTGTTGCCATAGGCAGTGCTTAATTTTTTTCTAAATCAAGAGCCACTTACATAGGGTCAACCGCTGCAGCTATGCCTCAGTTTAAAACATCTTCTAATTTGTTTCAGAATGCAATGATGACCTTTGAAGATGAGAAACTAGATGGTGCAATGGATTCCCTCAAAGAAACGGAAAAGCTATGCAACCTTGACTCTGGTAACATTGTTAAATCATTCAAGAGCAAAAGTCTTCGACCCCCCGCGGGATGCAAAGACTGACACCCCTCTCACCACAGATGAACGCATACAGCGTCAGATTGTCTTGGCAGATTGCCAACTCTACATGGCCATGCTAGTAATGATACGCCAGGAAGTAGCCGGCTTCATCAAAGGCGGGACGGCTGATTCGCAAAGGTTACAAAATGTACGAGAAGGTGTTGTACCGAGAGAAATAGGCAAAGATATACAAACTGCGAGGACAGGACATGGGGGGGAGAGTACACCCCCATCGATGGCAGATGCTTAACAGAAGCGAGGCGTCCACTACAGACGAAGCCACCTCAAATACCATCCGGAGAAGCACTGTTCACCCCAGCGACTACGCGACCTAACCGCCGGTGAGAGGGACGATTCTGGACATGAGACGAGCTCGGCGTTTTGTCTTTGGCTACGGTGTGCTGCAGTTAATTATTATCCATGATGCCGCCCACTCTGTTGAAGGTTGTGAACTTTTGGGTTTCAAAGGGGAAAAATAGGACGAAGGTTTGGATTACCAGTGCCTACATCTACGAGTTCACCAGGACTGATAGAAAGAACCATTGCACCATGTAAAGTTCAACCTAAAGGTCCATCGGTTGATCGCTAATAGCCTCGTCGACAGGGGGACCCCAGATTTTACGGAAGTGGTCAAAAATTTGTATCAGAGGAAGGGTTCATGTCAAGCGTCCAAATGTCAGTATGGGAAGAGAAGGAACAAAACCGGTGATGGGCAGGGGAAAAAAGAGGTACGAAGGACAGAAATTATGTGTAATACAAGTAAGTGTTATTAACAAAGAAACTGCCCAAAGGTTTTGAGAAATTTGAAACTAAAAATTATTTTGCAAATTTCCAATTTCATCCAAAGGTACACACCAGCGATTTTCTAACAATTGATGCATGTATATTCTTGATTATTCAATCAATCATGTGGACGACAGCCTTCAACAGGTTTCAAGTTGGGTTATGCTAATACTAAACAACCTGCATGGACATAATGTGGGTTAGGGGAACCCTGCTACTGTGCAGGTCTAACAGACCAGGATGACCCTCTAAACTTTTTGATAATGTCAGCAATTTTTTACATGCTAAGGAACTGAATCTCCTGACACGTGAGACCAACAGCTTTATGTAACTTGCCAAACCATGAGGCACTGATATTATCTTGATATGCTGGATTTGTAATTTGTATTCATTAAAAACTGTCAAAACAAAGTTAAATACCTGATTTACTCGGTGATTCTAGATGATTTGCAAAAACCCCTGATCCCAAAAAAGATGGCAGAAAGACGGGACAATTTTTTACAAATGTATGGGTTTTATGTTCCAATACTCTTTAAAACCATGTCGTTTATCGACTATAATAGTATTCGTTAATCATGGGAAAAGGGAGGGCAACGCAAAGGAGCGTGAGAAAGCGTTAGGCATTCAACTAAGCACCGACTAAGCCCGACTGGTCCTGCATTATTTTAAACGCGCTATATTGCCGTGTCAAGGGATTTGGACATACGCTTCGAGTTAAGGATGCACATAAGCCGGTGTTTGTTTTGGTCGTTCGGGTCCCAGAATTAATGAATACGGTTATAGTATGAGTGCACATGACTCCAGCAAATTGCCTGTAGTACAGTATATTAGTAAATATATGGGATATCCCACATTGAACTCTATTTTTATGAAGTTGACATGAGTGTATGGGTTTTGATTAATGTTGACTGTGGGGGAATCAGTGATGTAAAACAACCATATCCTATTCATTTTTATGTTTTTCTGTTCTTTCATTTTCTGTTAACAACAAATTTCTCACAGTATGGTTGGAATTACTGCTGTCATATGTATTGACATTTATCTATTTGTCCAGGGTTTTGTCTATATTATGGCTACCATACACGTTGGTTGTTCCATTTTTGGACTGATGATTTAGAAGTACAGAGTCATAGGCGTCACAGAGGACGAAGCCTTTATACTGAGAGAATGAACCAAAGTACCCCAATTCATCACTTTTTGTTATGTTCTACAGGGGTAGATGGAGGAAAGTAAGGGTGAGAAGAAACAAGGAGGGAGGTACTGGAAGTAAGGGGAACGGGAAAGGTTTGCGTTGACATGGGTTTCACTGGATGAGGGTGCAGACAGACAGTATCAGGCATGATAAATTTTCTGGTTTCTGGAATTTCCACGTTTTTCCCATGGGTCATTCCATGCAAAAAAGCACAAGGTTGTGGAACCACCCTCTCGATTTTGTTGAAATTGCAGCAAAGGTACATTTATGGGGCTACAGACGAAGGTCAAAGGAAAATTCTAAAATTCCATTCCGTTTTTTGAAGTTATGGGCTCTCGAAGTTTTTCGACTCAGACTATAAAATTATTGTGATTCAGTATTAAAAAACTTTATTATGCTATTTATATAATCAGTCGTTGCCACTTGTTGCACTTATAAAGCAAGTAGAATTTATTGCATCCCCATAGTAAAAATAGGGCCCAATAGCTTGCCATGGTTGCAAAAAAGGGCACAAATGATAAAACATAGAGGGAGCTTATTTTGAAGCGGACACTTGATATGAAGTTCTAGCATTGAAAAAATATTAGCATACACTTTAACAATCGTTGTGCATACTAAGATTTGTTTTGAGTTTTGATGGTCTTCAGTGAAATAACAGGATGAAAGTAAAGTGGGACCCATTTGCGTTTTAAAAGTGCAGATTCAGAAAACTTTACCAGAAAAAGTGCAAACCAGGAGATAGAACCACGCTCCTATCTCTCTCGGAGGTTAGGGTTGTCTATCTCCCGCAACTTTTTCCCCCCCCATAGTGATGTTCCAATGCTGGATACGTCCGTCTTCCCACTATTTATTCTTACTCAGATCTTTCCTTCCCACTTCCCATCTTGTACCCGCCCATCCAGCTTGTCCTCCGCGAGTCCAAACTGAGCGAGCAAGATAGGTCTTAACGATGCGTAGCCGTCTCCCTTTTCTTTCTAAGAGAGTCCCCAAGAGTAGTAGTACTAGGAAAATTTGAAATGGGCACTAACAGTCACTGTAGGAATGTTTGGACATGTTTTGGATGTGATAAGGATCCATCTAAGTGGTCTGTAGTGCTGAGGATGAAGAAAAAAAAAAATCCAAATAGTCAAATTTTGCATTTATAGTGAAAGTTTTGAATTTCACTACTTTTAAAACCAAACAATGAGCTAATTTTGCTTGATATGTAATCCACATTTTTCACTGAAGGACATAAAATACATAACAAAAAACTTTTATCACAACGATATTTTATAGTGTATGACTAATATTTTTCAATGCTCGAACTTCCATCAGGTGTACGAGTCAAAATAAGGCGCCTCTTGTGTGGTCCCATTTTATTTGAGTCCATTTTGACCTGGCAAACTATTTGAGGCCCTATTTTTACTAGGGTTGCAAAGAAATTATGCTTGCTTTGTGATTGATTGCCACCAGTGGCAAAAATATTGAGTATATAAATAGCGATTTAATAAGGTTTTTTAAATACTCTATCACAATTTTATAGTCGGTTGTAAAACTTTGAAAGCCCATAACTTAAAACGGAATGTAATTGAATTTTCCTTTTGACCTCTTCTGTAGTCCCATAAAATGTACCTTTGACTGCAATTTCAACAAAATCTGGGAGGGTGGGTTCCACACCTTGGGTGTTTTGGCATGGAAAATGACCCCTGGACTGCATCACATTTTTATATCCCTAAATCGTAAGTCCTCGTTGGTTTTGAAGGAAAACAAAAATTGCGTTTTATTACAGTTCATTTATTTCTAAAGACCTGGAAATTAAACAATACTATGTTGAAAGCATTTTTGGGACCTTTTACCCCGTATTCCATCAAGAAGTCTAGTGATGAAAGCACTCTATTGCGATGCTGGGAATTTGTTTGTTTGAACAGTTGCCTGTAGGTATGATGTTAATTTCTATAATGCTAAATAATCTCAGGCACGCAGAAAGAAATTACTCTGCATTTCGTCCAATCTCCAGTCTTTAGAAGGATCACAATAAACGTATAAATTAGTGATGACACAAAGAACTATTTATTAGGGGGGACTTAGATCACTATCTGGTAAGTGTAGGACAACAAGTGGGTCGTTTAGATAGAATTGATCGAAGAAGATTGGGAGAGAAAGGCACATGGTATTAATAGGAAGATTGTCGCATCGAAGCAGAAATTACCAATCATATTGAGGGAATTAGTTTGTTACGTTTTCATTTTTCTTAAAATGCAAATTGGGAAGATTTTTTTTGTTGCAGGCCCCTTCTTACTATAGTTAAGTGCCGTTAGCGAAAAGGCCACATGGGTCTGTCACAATTCGGAACTTCACTAACATAGCTGGAATAGGAATTGGCTATGTAGTCTGTATACAGGACATTTCTGATTTTCCGCGTTTCCTAAACATGGCCACTCATGCCTGATGTATGCTGTTGAAGGTTCAGCTGTTATGGAATAAAGAATTCAAGGAAAAGAATTATCAAGCGCTGCCACAGTGTTTTCACCCGATTTCGATATATATGCACTCCACTAGCTATGTATACATCTATGCAATTTTTATGAAAATTTCGTTGCTTTCAAACGGATTTAAACCAATAGTTAGTTTACACAGG
Source organism: Ophioderma brevispina (assembly GCA_023653785.1). NCBI lineage: Eukaryota > Metazoa > Echinodermata > Ophiuroidea > Amphilepidida > Ophiodermatidae > Ophioderma > Ophioderma brevispina. The sequence goes on from JAMKCH010048883.1 coordinate 109,358, forward strand.
ATTTCTGTGGAAGAACTACTAGTGCTGTGAGTGGTTAGCAGTTAAACGTTTACCAGAACGGAAAGGCTCACTAACGTTTAGAAAATTCACTAACACGTTTACACGTCAGCAAAACCTACGAACTTGTTTTAAGTATTATTTAATTGATGAACGTCAAATTTTCACCCAAAATCTACCCGCCGTCAGTGAAATAGTAAAGTTAACCGTTCCAATGCTTCTTATAGGAAAATGGTTTCCGACTTTACGGAAACAGGGAAATCACGGGCCGGTATGTACAAAATTCTTGTACGTGAGTGGAGGGACTTCGGCATATACACCGAATAACAAGGCCCCACTTATGTGGTGATTCAAGGACAGAGGGATCTACAAAAAAGGTTTTAAAATGACACGGCAATCATGAAGCTCCCAATTGCTTTCGTCGTTTGAGATCTTTGGGAATTCAAATGCTTTATTTGGATTAAAACATACCATAGGTAAGTACAAACAACCATTTTATGGTTCAAAGATGAATTTTCAAGATGATATTTATGATCGGAATGCAAACCGGGTACCCGATTAAGAACGATTTATGGTTTGCAAGAATTGCATTTGCGTGGAAGCGCCAAATTCGGCAGTGTTAACTTGTCATGACCGGTTTTAACCGTTTAAACGAACTCTTGACACATACAGACCGTGTAAGCGGATAGGAAATTAAACGGTAACTCCCAGCTCTAGAATCTACTTACTGCAATTTCCGGAATATAAAATAAGCCGTTCGGGTAAAAGCAGCGGGGGGCACAATATTGCCAGTTTTAAAGGTGCTTAACATGAGTTATGTGTATCAGGTCTCTAGTTAATCTGAGAGCCTTGCAATATTAGCTTAACAAATCACAAACCAAAATATCGTATGATGAAACCAAACTGAACTTTTGATGGTAATAGACGCGATTTTAATGCAGTTTGCAGTGCCATATTCACTACTTGCTAATATTGATGTGTTAACCATTAATTAAATGAAGGTTTTGTGGATGTATGGGAATTAGAATGGATTTTGCAAGGCTGTTGAAATTGTCAGGAGATGGAAAATGGACAGAAAAATATGGCCTTTCTTCTGTACCAAGATTCGATACTATTTCGGGTAAGTCAGGGTGGGGGAAAAGAAAAGAAATGGATTTTTGCAAGGCTGAAATTCAGGGCAAGGAGGAAATATGGCCTTTCATCTAATACCAAAATTGACACTAGTGTAAGTCGGCGGGGTCCAAAGACGATCGCAAACACATATTTTAAGATTCAGAGTATAAGCGTACCACCAGATAAGCTGCATTAAAGATGGCCGACTTAAAGGTGCAACGAGAGATTTCAAATAACAGGTGTCCCGAAAAAAATGTGAAAATTCTGATTTTTGCAGTGGTCTAAAGCTTTCTATCAAAAATATCCCTATCTGAAAGGATTAAGCTGCGAAATGTTTCTTTGATACAAAAATTCTGAAATTTCTAATTTCGTATAGGAGCAAATACGAAATTCAGCCTATGTTTTATATTGAAATATAAGCAAATCAAAATCACCTTTTTTCTCTCTTTTAAGACATTTCTGTAGCCAAATACAAGGTAAGACATCTATTGAGGGTCTAATCTGGATGAAATTGCTATTATGACACAATATTTGGGTGCCTCTAAAATCTCTCATTGCACCTTTAAAGTATCATGCAAACATCTACAAACAGAGCGGACATTACCACAATTCCCCGTAAACAAATAAGTACATTTTCTAAAAGGTACAGCCATTTTGGTGATTTTTTCTATTTTGCCTTTATTTTATAGGCATGAGATTTAGGTTTGTTTGTAAACTGGTAATAATAATCTAACCGCACTCGCCACTCTATATTTATGTAGCCTTGCTGGAGGTGTTCACACATTGGGGTCAAATGTCAGCTGAGCCATTGTCAAAATACTACATTGTCATAAGGTGCTGCTTACAAAATTGAATTTTCACAAAAGTTGCTGAGAATAATCATTGATGATATATGAGCCATGTAGGATTTGGGGTTAAAGGTCATCTAAACCGAAAAACAAAAAAATGACCAGTTCTAGAAATTGATATTGTCTAAAATACTGACAAGCTAAATTACAATGTGCATTTATTTACCAAAGGTTCGTCATTCATTTGAGCCATTAGTGAGCAATTAGAGTATGAAATGACAAACCTGTGGTGGTTCAAAGCCTGAACACCCCGTTTTCAAAAATGATACTTTACGGCTATTTCAAGAGAGTTGTACTGTGGACTACACAAGTGAATGAGCTCAAGCATGAACACCTCGACAATTCACAAGAAAAGGAATTGTCATTGACATTAGCACGGTCGATAGGCCACTAACACAGCACGCAATGAAAGAAAAGAAACCTTACGCCAAAGCCCCTTGTCATTTCAAGAATTGGAAATTTCAACCTTCAAGCACAATCGGCTTGCCATTTTTTTCACTATTTGTGCTGAATTTGGCCTCTAATGAAAGAGAAACTTTCAGTAACAGAATGTGATTGTCAGTTTAGCTGTTGCTTGTCAGTCTTTTTGCATACAATTCTATTACACAACGGTCATTATTTATTTTGTTGCTAAGATTAGGCCACTAGGGTCTTGATGGCATACCCATATGCCTCAAATATATTAAAGCAACAACAGCATATTTTTGGAAGAGTGCCCCCAATTTCAAAATTGGATATTTTGCACAGTTATGTTGGTAATTGTCTAGGAAACAATACCTTCGAACGAGAATGTTCAAAAATGAGTATCATAAAATAAGCGATATTGTAATTACAATTGGGACCCCAGATTGTACTTTACGGCAGGACCTGGAATGCTAAGTTTATGGCCTCCCATGATGAAATAGTGCCGCCTCAAGAAGATGACTTGCCTGAACCAATAAAACAACTAATGGATGAGCGCAGACACGTATATGGCGCTATTTCCTGGCTATTTCATATTGGAAGGCCGTTTACAACAGCTGTTGAATTATTGTCAGAGATCTCCGATATTAAGATATTAATTCTAATTACAAAATTTCTTCGTTTGCAACACATAGACATTTCGAGCTTAACCATTCACAGGTATAGTTTACTAGCATACCAATGCAACCGTCTAAAAATCTCAAATTTTTTGGAAAAATTTGGGGGCGCTTGTCAAAAAAATGTGCTATTATTGCTTTAATTGTTAAAGCCAAGAACCAAGAAAATTGTTTTTTGTTCTTGTATTTTTAATTCACAGTGTAAAGTGGAGGAAGCCCTGTCGGTATACAATCTTGCACTAGAGGCAGCCGAGGACCAGCGGGAAATCCAGCTGATATGTGTCTATGAAATAGGCTGGTGCAATCTCATGAAGTTTTATTGGGAGGAGAGTATGCTGGCATTTGCAAGGTATAGAGAGTGTAGAGTAGGTGGTACTATAGAACTACAGTTGGCACAAAAAGTATCTCGGCATGTTTTTCAATCAGTATTGTGCCAAAATCTGATAATTTTGAAAGTTTTCGGAATATACATTTTGTTCCCTAGGTCTTTCTCTTTCATTTAACACCTCACTTGTAAAAAAGCGTGGAAAATGGCTGAGATAGAATGTCTGGAAAACGTAAAACCCCAAAACCAAAGTAGCAGTTTTTGCATTTTCAATGGTCACTGTGTGGTACAACGCAAGATTTAGGGTTTTTGTTTCCGTAATTAAGGGGCCTACATACTGGTGAATTTGAAAGAAAAAGAAAAAAGGACAAAAAAAATTAAGGAGGATCTCAATATTCTCGTGAATAAGTATTGATAACCATTCCTCGTTAAATAACAATCAAACTAAAAAATTAAAAAAAAAAAAAAAAAAACTAAAATATTGCAATAAAACTGCATTCGGGTTCCCCGTGTAAATGGAGACATCCCAAACAATTTTGATTTTTTAAAGATAATTTCATTACTTTACTATGTGATATGTGTATAGTGTTATATACATTTTAGTATTTGAGGGGGCACAATAAGTTAATAGTACAAATGGTCATGCCTGCATATAAAACAAGTGTGTTTAAAGGCACAAGGTAGAGGGACATCCAGTTGGTGGTCCTGTTTACACGGGGACCAAGATCACCACAGAAATTCAAAATTTTTAAAAGGTTTTAGATACACTGTCTTTAACAACTTTGCACGATATGTAGCATTTGAATTCGTCGCAAGCAATTACCATGAACTTTAGCATGTCAACTTCATTCCGTGTCTCAGAACAAACCATTGGTTCCCATAGGAAACGTGAAAGCGGGACACCAAAAATTTTGGGGTTTTGTTTACACGGGAAAAATCAGTGACTGGACATGTTATAAACATGATAGGCTAATTACCAAAAACTTCAGATTTATTATGTTATGAAAGCTTTATGTGGTTGCTTTTTTATAATAAATCAGAAACCCATATATCCATATATTTTCAAGGTTGTGATGCACATTAAAACCAAAAACACAATTGTTCGGCTTTTTTCTTTCAGGCTCCACAGGCTTGGTGTCCCATTTTTACAACGGGAAATGACACCTTTAATTTATACATAACATAAACGTTATGAGGTTCCTCAAGGTGTCATATCTATATCTGCAAATTGATGCCAATGCTGTTGTAAGCCTACTTTTGCAATAGGATGTGGTAACATGTTTGTGCCGCACTATACAATGCAAGGCCATTGAAAACTCAAACAAATTGCAACTTGTGGTTTGGGGGCAGTTTACGTGATTATACCACGGTCTTATCAGCCATTTTGGCATGCTTTTTACAAGCAAGGGGTTAAATGAAGAGCAAACTCTAGGTATACAAAATGTATATCTTGGAACTTTCAAAATTATCAGACCTGGCACTCATACTGAGTGAAAACATGCTGAGATACTTTTGTGCCAGCTGTAGTTTAAGCCGTGGCTGGATGGTTTTCAGCCTTCAATAGATCGGCTAGGCCATAAAGTAGAAGATTTTCTGTCAAGGGCAGCCCTGACATATAAACTAGCTTTTGTATCCGCAATTCTCGTGAGTCACAGTTATGCAAGGAAGATTGAAATTATTTCTTCTATGAAACAATTTTTTGGAATTTGAGGTCATAATTGTTTTTTTGGTTGTAGTTATTGTTTGATATTTTGGCACTTGATTTCCAAAGGTGACAATTAGTAGGCATTTTTTAATGCAGCATCACTTGTCCTAGTGCTATGTGTATAATTGCTAGTTGATAGAGCATTTGCAGGCATACACGTTTTACAGGGTTGCGTCAGTGTGCTGCAATTACATTGTTTGCTAGCTAGCTAGGGTCAATGGATTTAGCAAGACCCAAGCCCATGTTGTTGGTATTACAAGCTCCGTACCTCTTGGTCAGACAGATGTGCTGTAGCAATATGCCTGTACTAGTAGTTTTACAATGGTTTAGTATAAAGATAAAGTAACATTTCTGTACATTTAAAAAATGTTGATATTTCTTCAAATGTTAAACTTGTGTATTTTCCATAATAAGCCACGTGCAATTGCACCCCAATCCAATTTAGAATTTCTGCTCCTTTTTATTCTGGTAGCAGATTAGTATCTAATCCCTCTATAAAAATCCAAATATTTTTTTTCAATTTAAAAATAAATGTCTGGAGGAAGTTCTTGGATCCACCAAACCTTTCCTATGTTGTGTTGTGTGTGTGTGTATTGTGTCCATGTCGTATCCGTTGTGCCTGTCTTCTGGCTGTTTGTGGGGTGTGTAGGTGTGTGCCTTATGTGTGTGTGTGTTGTCAAACAGATGTCCAAAAATAAGAATTAAACAATGAACAAATATGTTTGCTAAGAGCAAGACCAAGAGAACCTATTTGTATGTACATGTACGTGTATATAATGTGTGTTGTGTGTGTTTGTGTGTGTTTGTATGTTATGCATGTATGTATGCATGCGGGTGTGTGCGCGTGGAGGGGGGATTTGGGATGGGACGGGATGGATGGCCGGGACGGACGGCCGGACTGCTCCGGATTCCCATTAAATAAATAAGTTACACTGTAAAGAATGCCGTTAATAACTTATATCATTTATTACGGCATTCCTTTGGAAGTTATTATATAGTAGAATGTTTCATTAGATACCTAATTTAGCTAATTAAATAAGTAGAGGATTTCTGAAAAGTGATCGTTGGTTTGTGCTCAAACTTTAGCTTTTCATTAAAACAGAATAAACCTACAGGGATAGCCAGATTGAATGTTTAGGTTAATAGTGTTTCAGGCAGTTATATTCTTTATAGTGTGTAAAACAGTACAGTTTGTTCTTATGTCTGCTCTGGTCATTTGGTTTTAATAAAGTGTTGTAATTTGGTTCTCTCTCCTGCCCCAAACTCTTGAGCCAATTTCAAACCAATTAGGTAGAACCCTTGGTCCAAGCTTGGTTCATAGAGGATGTTCAAAGATGGGCCAATAAGGCAATCTTCAAAAATCTATGAATTGTGTTTCAGTCGCAGATTAAATTGCTAACTCACCAATCTTGGTCAAGAAGGATAAAATGTGACCACCTCACAAAACCAATTGATGCGGGGTGCTTCCTTTTTTTGGGGACTTCATTGTTTTCTCTCCTTTTCCCTTTCTCACAGATTGGATTCAAAAGGCAAAGCATTGAAATCAAATTCTAGGTGTGGAGAATCACTCAAACTGCTGACATGTGACCATATGAGGGTGTTAAAGATGGTCAAAGCTTCATGTGTTGCTGATTTAAAGGGGCATCATTTTGTCAGTTAGGCGGTTGTAAAGTTAATAATTTGTTTATCTTCTGCCTAAACAATGGAGCCAATTGCAGCCTAGCTTTCAGAAGAGCCACTGACTCAGGGTGGTGTTCATGAGGGAATGACACCCATTTACCCCTATATGACCTTTAAGCCATCCTACAAGTTGTTACACCATTTAGCGATCACAAAGAGAGGCAAGGATGTGGTTCGAGAACCACCTTGTTCTTAATTAAACAACATTTTTTTGTACCAAGTCAACCAAGTTTATCATAGTATTTTCCATTGTGAAGTAAAATAAGGGCGTCACAAAAATATTGTCATCTTAGAAAGTACCTCACTTGATAGGTCTTCATCATTGATGCTTTGGTAAGGGTGATATTTCTATTATCAATCCCAAGCGAATAACAATAGATATTATAAAAATCTTTTAAGGTTCTACTATAGGGGGGTGGTGATAAATGGTGGTAATATACCAGCGGCCTGATCGGGGCAAAACAGCACAACTCAAAATTTGATGAGCGCGGAAAGAAAAGGAAAAAAGAGTTACCAGAATTGCCTTTCTTTTAATACTATTATATTTGTTATCAACCTAGTAGTGTTCAGTAGGTTTGCTCGTAGTTATACATTTTTAGTCAAATGATTAGATTTTTACTAGAGATCATTGAATAGGAAAAGCAACGCTTTGATTGCCATAAAATAATCAGCTCTGTTGATAATGTTTGTGTGGGTTGCCAGATTATTGTTTTGCAGCAGCCTGCAATCCTGCATATCTCCAAAGATCATGTTCTGCCAAAAAAACAAGTGGTACTTTTTTTTGAAAAAAATAAATGAACTGAATATAAAGCAAGTGTGAGATTGTGACCACCACTCATGATTGGAGCATAGGTTTTGGGCACTGCTCAGAGGCGGAGGTACCCAACCCTATTCATTAATACCTACCTCCCGCGACGTGCTGACACAATAGCAAGTAGCGATTTATTTGTACTGTATCCAAGGAGTAGGATTGCACATCTGGCAAATACTCCTCGTGTGGTCTTGTGGTTAGGTAGCTGACCTCATGGTAGAGCGTCTCCGGGTTCAAATCCGCTAATGACTCTTTTAAAACTACATAAAAATTTTTTCTTATTTTTTTCCAGGTTAGAGGGAAAAACATTCTACGTCCAAAAAAAGATTAAGAAAAAAATTAATAGTTTGCCCTCTTGAGGGTAATGAGGGAGGGGCGACCTGCTCTGGAGAGAGTGGTGGTCAAAAAACTACCGCGGTTTGCCGACATAAATAGACCTGTTATAGTTTTGTTTGGTCAGGTCACGATACTTTGAAAGCGAAAAGGACCCCTGTGATTTCCACAAACCAAGAAGTTTTTAAGTTGTTTGTGTTTTTTGCCCTATCGGGTCTCTTAAACGAGTGCATAGCCTGACACCTGGTGGATGCGGATTTAAAGAGGCGGCAACAGAATTGGTGTCAGAGTTGGCAAAGTGTTTTAAAGCCACTATCATTGATTTATTAGAATTTTTTTGAATGCATATCTGGTTTATAATTTAATAAACTATATAACAAAGTTATTTCACGCAAAGTAGGCCACATCCTTCATTGAACATCACAAATTTTGTAGTTTGGCATACATTACTTCTGAATTTGGCTACCTTTGCTAATAGTCCATACATCCACAGAAGACCTAATGAGGAAGATTAGGGTCTTCTAATTCATGCCTATCATTTACGCACTTTATTATCAAATGCGTATTTGTTCCAAAAAATTACAAACCTGATTTTGGGTGAATTTTATTGAAATCTGGTAAAGAAAAACACTGATAGTGTTTATAATGAATTTGGAGGCCGATTTGAAGTCTGCCAGATGGTGATCTATGTCAAATTGGATTCATCTTCAGCTCAATGTGAAAAGGTCTTCGAATTAGAATTCTAATCTATGTTAATTCTTGTATTTTGTTATTTAGGCTGAAAGAAGAATCTCGATGGTCACAGAGTTACTATGCATATCTCACAGGAAGTAAGTTGACTGATTGAATCCGTCTGCTAAGTTTTTATATTAGAAGGGTTATTTTCAGCCTTTGTTTTACAATGTGTTTGTTTCTCTTTTGCTTTGCATGGTTTGAATTTAGAGATTAAACACTATTTTTTTAAATAATAATAATAGCATTTCTAATGTGCCATCAATCTAGATAAACTATTTCAAGGTACAGAATACAAAACACAAGTAACAAGAAACACATACATACACTTTGTCATATAAGTGAGTCGTTAACAAGGGTTTAAATAATTGAAATGAATTACAACTGAAAAGCACGATTACAAAATGTAGAGCAAGTTTGTGGAACAATAAGCAAATGTTTGTCAGAAGAACGAAGCATGCATGGGCAAGTGTTAAAGGCACTATCAGTGATCCAACCAAAAAAGAGTCACAATATTTGAAATTTGCAGGAGTAGTCTAAATGTGAAGGATAAGTCTGTAGAATTTGCTTAAGTTATTTATTCCAATGCAATATGCCAACAAAGTAAGTAAACAGCACTGTTCAAAGATATGAATCTCCTTTCAATAAGTGTCCGTATGGACAGTATTAATACCTAGTATTTAGGGACGGCATTAACCATAGTATCATGGCGCTTACAATTAATATTACGCTGTCACTAGGAAATCATCAGAATCATTTCGCTTCAACTAGGGCGCGGCCGTAGCGCAGCTCCTATCAGCACTTAGATTGTAACATTCCCCTGACAGCTCCCATTTCACTCCTGGGTAGAGAGAGGCAAGCGAGGTAAAGTGCCTTGCCCAAGTGCACAGCACGTTGGCCACAGTGGGACTCGAACCCACAACCTTCAGATCATGAGTCGGTCGTTCTATCCACTGGACCACACGTGCCCTCACTCATGCCAGTATTGACTAAAAATATCTGATTTTGTCTTTATTAGGTTGCTTTCAGTCTTATAACTTGCAGGGTATGTTAGGATAGCTATACTTGTTACAGACGTGCAAAAATCTGATTTTTGATTATTTTTTAAATTTTCTGATTTGGCAAGTCACTGGTAGTGCCTTTAACTAGCTACTTGAGAATTGCGACGCCAATATTTTTAACCTGGAGTCGTAATATGTTCTGCTAATGATATAACATGAATAATAACTCCTGGCATTATTACCAATCAAAAGGAATCTTATATATATCTGCATGCACCTTTAAGCATTTCATATTGTGTCTATGATTGGCTATTTACATCATATAATCCTTAGAATAACCAATCAAACAGGGGAGGGCGGCCAAGATATCCCTATTTCAGACGTCGCCATTGGTTTAACACGTAAAAGCAAAATCTTGACGAAAAATTCTGAATTTTGTATATGTTGTCAAGGAATATTTTCTTATTCCAAAACCGTTGGAGCTGAAGAATCAACTCCACTGGAAGGGTTATTTCTGATTTTTTGTATGAATAACGAAAGAGGACGAGGTCGTATGTGGGTCATGGGAACACCCATGACCGACCCACATCAAAGCACCCAAATTGGTTTGTGGTTTGCATTCCGTATTGCTGCAATTTCTTTTGCCATTTTGGTGAGTTGCTATAATGAATGAGGCTTGGCCGCCACCGCCTGCAATCAAATCGATTATTAGTGCCTGAGGAGGTTAAATCGACATGAGGACATTTCCAGAAAGAAGCGCCCCCAATTTTTTTCGAACCCCTTTTGTTTCACCTTGACAAATTTGCAAACTAACAATGGCTGCTAGATTTTATTACGTCATTGCCATTGAATAATATGAAGTTGTCATGCTTGAGTATATTAAAGATAATCTCAGAATACCAGTCTAATGTAACTAGATGCATTACAGTTTTTGCAATGGCATGGTATCTACTAATATTATGCATCTGTGGTACAATACCACAGTGCGATTAGCGCGTACCACTCAACACTGCACAATACGCAAAAATATAGGGCATTTGGTCATGCAACTCGTCAACCAAATACTCTGTTTTTATTAGTTTTGAAGCCATTTTAAACTATTTTTGTCAAGTCAGCTTCTTTTTGCAATAATGAGATTGGACTGGCTATTTTCGGCTGATACAGAAAACAGAAAATCGCCCTCGCCAAGAAAATATCAGGCTCGATATTTTATCTAGGTAGGGCGATATTTTTCTGTTAGTTACACTCAGAAGTTCATGAACAAATCATGCTATTTCATTAGCTGATTCCTATTACGCGTCCTATTTCCCCTTCGAGTTCTGGGTGATCGGCCCATAGCCAGTGCCAATAGTGTGCCCTATTTCCCTCTACCCATGTAAGTCTTTGTATATGTATAACCTCAACCATCTAATATTATATAAATACTGGTATTGTAACTGTATCCTACTCCCACATCGGCCTAGAGAAGAAAGATTGAAAGGTTTCTGCTGTCCTCATTGATTACACGAAGGCATTCGATCGAGTATGGCCACGAGGCCTCGTTACAGTGAGCTTCATTTTGGTGTGCCTCAAAAACTCAACTCATCAGAGATCTCTATACCAAGGCTAAAAGCTGCATCAGACTTAACACAATCTTACAGAGTGGTTTGAAACAACTATTGGCGTGGCGCCAGGGATGTCTTCTATCACCATACCTCTTTCACCTATTTTTCTCGAATATATCTTGCAAAGCCTTTGAGAACATGTAAAAACTTGGGCATAAACATGGATGGCTACATGTTAAAAGACCTCCGTTTTGCTGACGATATAGCTCTCATCGCTGACTCAGAGGACGATCTGCAAACCTTGGTTGAGCATGTGCATCATGCTAGCAAGAAATATGGATGGATATCAGTATACCTAAAACAAAAGCTATGGTATTCTCCTGTGATGACCAGCTCCCAGTAAAGAATCCAGCTTGATGGGTTCCCCTTGAGCAGCGTATTAACAGATTCAAGTATTTGGGAGTAACGTAACACCATCAGACGACTCCACCGCCAATCAAAAGCAATTAATATTGACATCAACAGCACTAGGGAAAATACAGAGAGTCTGGAGTGATAAAGACCTCTCACTCTCCACCAAATTACGACTTGTTTATTCACTAGTCAACCCAGTGCTTCTGTATGGCTCTGAAATCTGACATCAAAGAATGACATGAAGAAGTTGGAAGCTTTTGAGATGCGATGCTACAGATAAATCCTTAATATCAGCTTGAAGGATAATATCCGGAATGAAGAAGTTCTGTCAAGAATCTTCCTCCTGCCACTTTCAACCAAAAGGATCCAGCGCGTTATCACGCTCGCAGCTGACATGGTTTGGTCACTTTGCAGGATGAACAACATCCGCCTACCCAAACGCAATTTTATGGAAACTGTACGCAGGCAAAACGACAGGAAACCATGAAGAGATGGGAGATGACATCATTGTGGGCACCACCTGTCACAAGGCATATTTGGAATCGCAAGATAGGAATAGATGGTCTAACTTTGTTCGAGGAGCCAACGTCCTATGGACATGGTGCATAGATGATAGATATAGATTGTACTGCCATAGAACATAGAAAGCAGAGCAAAATATCATAGAGGGAAAAGGTCTAGCTTGTCTACCTGGATGAGTTTTGCTGTGGCATATCACATAACAATCTTTTCTTTACTTTCAGTGTCCAAGGTTGGCTTAGGGCCAAGTGGAAACTGCCCAGGGAGTTGTTCAGGGAGGTAACCTCAGCTGTCCAAGATGAAAAATGAACATCTAGAGAATTTCTGTCAGGAAGGTAGGGTCTACTGCATTCCATCATGTACTGTTTTTTGTATGACTCTGAGATTTTCCGAAGATGCTGCCCTCAATTTTTCTGAAAGCATGACGCAGGGGGGGTAGGACACGATCTGCTCGATTGGGATTTCCAAACGGTCATTTGGGGAACTGCTACTTGGCATTTACTCTGGCAGTCTCGGTCCATGACATTAAACATCATCTCTTAAACTTTGGTTCAAAAGATCTTAGTATATCATGATAAATTAAGCAAAAATATTGACTCAAAATCCGTCGGGTTAGTGGATTACCCCGCTGCAAAAAGTGTATTTCGAATAACGGTCATTTAGATTTTGTGACCAGGCCTAGTCCTTTAGTCCAGTCTGTGTGTAACCGTTCGATATGCGTCAGAGCGCCCACCTACCACTTAAGTCTTGAAACAGACTAGCACCCGGAGTTGATGCCGTTTGAATTTTCTGTTGCTGTTAGGTTGCATGTCCTACCCCCCCTTGCCATGACGACATGTTTTTAAAGCAATAAAGCACATTTTTTGAAGTGCGCTCCCAATTTTTCAATAATTTGAAGATTTTTACACAGTGGCATGGGTAAATGGGTAGTAAACTATACCTGTGAAATGGTAAGCTCCAAAATGTCTGTGTCGCAACGACGGAATTTTGTCATTAGAATATTAATATCAGAGATCTCCAATAATAATTCAACAGCTGCGAAACAGCCTTCCAATATGAAATGCCGGTAAATAGTGCCTTGTACGTGTCGACGTATCCTTTCGTTGTTTTATTGGTTCAGGCAAGTCAAGTTATTTTCTTAAGGTGGCACTATTTTCATCATGTACGTACATTAAACTTAGCATTTCCAGCTCTGCTGTTAGTACAATTGGGATCTAATTCTATTACAAAATCGCTTATTTTTATGATAAATAACGCATTTTTAAGCATTCTCGTTCGCAGGTATACTTTCCTGGACAATTACCATCATAACTGCAAAAATGTCAAATTTGAAATTGGGGTGCTCTTCAAAAATGTCAATTAATTGCTTTAAGAAAGTCTTTGAGGTGGGAGGATCGAGGAAAAACGAGGGATGTCCGAAGAAGAACTTGCAGAAGCCAAAGTGGATGAGTGAGAGTAGGAGGAGAGTTAGGAGGGTTGGGTTGAGGAAGTAGAGTATGCATGATTAATGGGCACGTGGAAGGTGAATCCGTCCATACCCCGTGTACATGGACAAAACCGGATTTAAAACTTTGGATTTATTCTACTACATGTAGGGCACTTAAAGATAAAAAAAAAGTGTTTGTCAAAAAACTCTTCGAATCTGGAAATGCAATGTTTTCTTATTTTATTTTCCTTTTTTGGAACAATATATCCAAATACTGTTGAAATTTCTTAACATATGCAAGACCATTTTAACCGCAACAGCATTGATTCATGTATCTTTTTGTGTGGCCTGCACTAATCCAAATTTCTGTTGTCGTCAGCCATGTCACGTGTGTACATATGTATGTTAACTGTTGTGTGTATTTATTTGTGTGTTAAAAGGTGCATTGTTCTGATACTATAGTCTTTGGGATCCCCGCTTTACACAGAAGTATTGCTATCAAATAAAGGCCATATTTTTATCCCCTTGGCACTTCAGAGGGGATCCAATAAGCTGTTGTCGTCGGCATCTGTCTCCCCCGACCCTGAACCCGAGTCTAGATGACTTAGTCTCTTCATGTCCAATATTTGCACTGTGAGAGACTGGTCGTAGGTCCAAATGTCAAGGTCCTTGTGTTTTTCAGACTTTCCTGCTCTTACTCCCCTGAATTCTGACATGATTACTTTTTGGGTGTACACAATCTATAAAATTGGTATGTTTAATTCGCTAATATGCAGAATTGCTGTAATCCTTGAGTGGTACTACTGTCACATTCTTTCCTACTAAGCAGTGTGGGTGTCCTTCTTCGCACCATAGCTGTATCTTCAAGTTTTCAGTCGGTGGCTAGATCATAAGTTGGTCATGTGTTTGTGGGTAAGGGCCTGCTCCGACTCAGAGCCTTCACTACCAGATTTTTGTCACTAACCTTCAGTTTCTTATACTTAAAAGTTATATTTTTAATTACTTAATACAACATATAAAGTTATGTGACATGATCGACAATCTCTTCCTCCATGTTATTCATCTTTTATCTTCATTACCATTTGAAAGTAAAGGCCGCATTTGAAATCAGAATATTTTGCGCACATCGAGAAAATTACAGAATGAGATAAAAAGTACTACCTTTCTTAATCACTGATTTCAAGTAAAACACTTGCAAGTTTTGTCCCATCCATGACAGGAACAAATACCAAAATACGAATTTTGATGATTTTTTTTTATATTGTGGATCAGCCACTCGCTGCTTATCCCTTTAAATATACAAAATAGTGTGGGCTAAAGGGATTAGCAGCGATTTGCCTAATCCCAACATTGAAAAAAAATGTCATCAAATTCATGTTTTTTATATTTTTATTACTGGTATTGGATTGCCGAACATAACCTGAAAGTGGTTGGCTTTGAAATCCGTGCATTAAAGACAAGGCAGTACTTTTTATCTGATTCTTTAATTTCTCTACGTGCGTATCAAATTTCGACGTGCTATCAAAAAAGCATTCCCGGTGAATATCAGATTTCAGCGTGATATTGTGCACCGTGATCATACAGTTTGACCTCAAGTACAAACCTTAATTGATCTTTGTTTAGTTTGTACTGGTGTAAACCACAATCGCCTGTGTTTAGTGCCGATTTTGAGATGCCGTGCTGTATGTCTATTGGCGGGGAGACGGTGTGACAATTTCCTCACAATACTTCTTTTTTTTACAATTTGGTGGTTTGTTTCAACATTAAGCAGTTATATTAGACTAGTAAATCTCAGCCAAGATTATTACCTGAAACCAATTGCAACAGAAGGTTTTTTGGTTTAATATTGTTACAATAACCCCTCGACATTAACCTAATCAAAATCAGCCAAAATCAGACACTGGAAAGTGGCTAATTTATCATAATCCAAAATGGCCGCAAGGCAACTTTGATGCCCTGTACCTCCTAAATGGTTGGTTTTAGACCCCACAAATATTTTTCTTAGTAGATACAAATTGACACCAAAGAAGCAAATAAGCTTGTTAAAACGCACTATGACGTATCCATGACGTGTCCTATGACGTAACCCACAAATAACGGACTTAAATTATTATGTATGTTACGTTATCGGAGTCTAATTACTTAGAAAATCAGCTTGTTCCAGGTTGTACCCATCAGTGACCACATAAAGCAACATGGATCTACTGTATGTGATCACTATTGGTGGATCTACCTGGGGTGGGAGTCTACTGTATGTGATCTCCTGTGGTCGGATCTACTGTAGTGGTGGATTTACTGTAGCGGATCTACTCAGGCGGATCTACTGTGGGAGGATCTTACTGGCAGTGGATCTACTTGGCAGATATATCATGGGAAGATCTACTGTGAACGTATCTACTATAGTGGATCTATATACTTTTCGATGAAACCTGACCTGACTATTTATTGAATGATGGCCTGAAGATACAGAAAATCATAAGCACATGAGAAACACTATAAGGGAAACACTCATTCAGTGAATTGAACTGGTGTAGTGGGAACCAAGCAGTAATCCCAATTGCTTTGTCCACCCAAGCGCTATTTGGGAGTGATGTTCTTGAAAATATTACGATCTACATAGGGCTGGTATCGGCAATGCATTTCATTGTCGACAACTCACCAAAAGCGAACGACCGCCATCGACCACTGTCGCAAACAGTGCTGCGAAGTTTAGCTTAGGCCTCTAAAGGATTCATCACCTGTTCCGGCTCTGTAATGTAGCCGTCACTTTTTTTCATCAAAATTTTATGATCAGTTGTGCATAAACATAATTTATGAAAACGTTTGTGGAGATTCTAATACTTTGCAACGAAATAGACATGCATGCTATGCTAGGCTACTGAACCAAGATTAAACATCATTGGCCATGACGTCTTGAAGTGGGGGCTTGTTCAGTGCGTGTTCGTCTGCAAATTTCAAGTACCATCTCATTTTTAGCTTAGAGCCGACGCCGAGATTTCCGATGAGGGCCGCACTCATCCATTTCAAACAAATCGTGTTTTTGATATACATAATGCTTGCCATATAATATCACTATGTGAAATAACTACGCTCAATCGACGTCTTATCATATAGAAAATCACAACCTTGTTATAAATTCCAGATCAGGAAATTTTGTTTACACACGGTATCTATTTTATACCACTGTTATACTATACATAAATGATTACTCCATGAAAATGAACATCCTCTTCTCTCAACTTTGGAATTAAGCATTTAAGGTGGGTGTCTTTATTTCTAGTTGTCTATTTTTAATTTCTATGCAAAATATTATATGTCGAAATCTCTGATCAGCCTTTATAACTTCCAAATTGTACATACTAGCATATAAAAACATATTCGAAAGGAAGTGTCAAGTGGGTGGAATATTCTTATCAAATTGCAGGCGGGGATGGTCTTAGCGTTAATTGATAAAAAAACCCATGAAAAAGTAGACAAAAAGTGGTATGCTCTTATGATTTGGGGGGGGGCAACGTAACGAAATGGCATCAAAAATATAGCATATATTGCATAAAGTCCTTAAGACTGCTTTAAAGAATTTTTGCAAGTGCCTCCTGCTGAGCACAATCAAGTATTTGCAAAGTAAATCAATAACACACTTCATAAAACATGGTCAACATTAATAGTGTTATAACCTTTGTGAAAATTGTTTCACTGTATGACAAGTATGAATTTACCGTGTCGCTGCTCAATTGGCAGCTCACTGTTGTTTTTTTTTACCCTCGTCTACCTGAGCCATTTTGTAACAAAACTGCCGAAGGGGGGGGGGTGGTTACCACCCCCTGTGATTTTTCGTTAATGAACACCCGATTTCCGTAAATTTGGTACCAAGGATAGCTTAGAGTTTCTTCTTGCCATTGGTACCAACATAAGAGTACCAACATCCCCTTTATGCCGTCACCATGACGTCATATTAAAACATTGTTAAAAAAAAAAAAAAAAAAAAAGGTGAAAATTGATATTTCGTCAATTTTAGCGACTCAAACACCGTATTATAGCTCTAAAATGCTTTCATTATATAGAAAAAAAAAAACTAGTCATTTCCATCAAGTAGAGTACAAAACCGCATGAAAAATCTATTTTTCCTACCTGTTTGGTGAAAAATTGAATTTTTTACTGGGTTGTGTCTAGGAAATGTAAAAAGTTTTGCTGATCCTGCGAACTTTATGACTCAGTGTGACGTAATCCTAGCAAGTTGGTCTCCTTTTGGTATAATGAAAAGGAGACCAAGCTATTCTTTGGTACCAAAATCAGTGTCTTTATTTTTTCCTGTGTGTTAGGCATGTTGTACTTCTCTTCCGAAGGGGGGGTGGTTACCACCCCCCCCCATCCATCCTGGATCACCCTGTATCTTACCTATACCCCGGGGATGTTGTATTTTGATAAAGGAGCGTAACAGTTCATTGACAATTAACAGATTATTTGGGCCCCAAAGGGGGTTTTTAGCAAGCCGGGGACAAAACCTAAGGGGGGGTGGTAACCACCCCCCCCGCGGGAGACGAGGTTTAAAGCAGCAACAATTCATATGGATTAAAGAGAATACACCATGTTTAATCTACGCCCATTTTTAAAAGTACACATCATGTCAGGATTGAATTTATTTTCTGATAATCCCTACTCTCACATTAATTTCAGTCGGTAGGAGTTTTACATGTCTCTTCGATATAGCAGCTTGTTCTCATTCCTCCACTTCGGTTCTTCTTCACTTGATTCAATTAGATACTAATCATTAATTATTTAATCAAGAACATTCATTTTGGTAATTTTAATGAATATTTTAAATCTGTAATTGGGAAGATATAATGTTAAAATAGGACAGTTCAAAGTGTCCTTTTACTGAGTACAAAACAGAACAATTTTCACCTATAAATTTGCAACGTACCCGTGTCCATTTGCCACTGCCCATCCCAGCATGGTATATAATTAAGGAGGCTTCCTTAAAATATTAGGTTCTATTTTATTAGGCATTGAACGGGAGTGCACTCTGGCAATTCATTAGTTTTTAAGTGTTTATCTATTTAATGGGATTAAGAAACTAATGGGCTGAATAAACATTGTTTTCTAATATTGTAGGTTTTATCGGTCCCATTGTATACTCCATCCCAACTTGTTACTTAATCAATTATTTTATTCCATTTCTCACAACAATATTATGGCAGTTAAGGCATTATTAGGGTTAATCATAATTACTCAAATACTTCTGATTGTTTACAAGTGGCGTCTCCTGGTGAGGCAAAGGCGCTTGCCCCCCCTGGTGGCCAAGGTCGCCAAAACAAAGTTAAAAGGAAAAAGAAGGAAAGGGTAGACGAAAAGGGAAGGAGGGGAAGAAGGAAAAGAAGGAGAACGGAAACAAAGAAATAGATATAGGCATGGGCAGTAAAGGAAAAGAAGAATGAAAATGGGAAGGGGACAATTAAGGGGAAAGAGATAGAAAAGCTTAAGGTGAAAAACGCAGAATCTGTGAGAGGAAAGCTAAGACAAGACATACAATTAGGGTGACAATGTGCAACAAAAATAGAAAAGAGAACGTATAAAATAATAAGAGGACAATCAGAATAATATAAAAAATAGACCACTAAAAAGGCAAATATAGCGGAAACGAATGGGGGTTTTTTGTGGAATACAAATTTGAAAGACAACGTGACCTCAGACAAACACACCAGGTGCAGCAAAAGAAAGAAAGAAACGAAAAACGGTAAAATAGAACGGGGGCGCCAAAAAGAAACCCTGGTTAGGAAAAGTCCTAAATACTTAAAGGGGCGCTAAAATACCAAGACATTGGAGTTACGAATAATAAGGGGCGTCAAAACTGAAAAAGGGTTGGAAAATAGTTTTAAGTGAAACGACGCAACTATCGCAAAGGCACCATGGAGTTTAAAGAGCGAATATAAGGGTGCCAAAACAGAAACCAAAGGAAAAGGCTGAAAATAGGAAAGGGCGCGAAAACCGTCTGTTGATTTATAAAACTAGTTGTTGGGACATTGAACTCATTGTTCTTTAAAAATTTGTCGATGCCTGCGCTCGCCAAAACTTTTATTTATCATGTGTGTTATGCACATTCAAGAAGATGTGAATGGGCTTGTCACAGGTACGTCATAATGTTTTTTTGAACAGCTGATCCGATCTTTGCATAGGTACCATATTTTCATTATATAACTATTATGGGGTCTAAAACCAACCGTTTAAGAGATTACAGGGTGTTGAAAAGATGTGTTTTGGCGGCCATTGGATTTAGGACTAATTAGCCCACTTACCGATGTCCGATTTTGGCCGATTTTTTTGGATATGATGTTCAGTGGGGACATAACAAATCAGATGATATAAAACCATAAGAAACCTTTGTTGCAATTTGTTCTAGGTTCATCCATAAGTTTACTGGACTAATGTACACACTGTCCCTGATTTATAAGTTTAAAAAATGCATTTCCACATTTTTTCGTTCTATCGCATTATCGCTGCTAATCCCTTAACTTATTAGGTTCTCTTTACTTGTAATTGGACAGGCCCATAAATTTTAAGAAGGTCCTGACTACCACGAGAAGTAGACGCTTCTAGCCATTGAGGAGTGTGTGGCTAGATATGGAGAGCCTTACCAACTGCAAAGAGAGGAACATTTAACATTAATGTTAGCTGGTAAGCATCTCTAGGAAGGTGGTGGATATTCTGTGTCTTAGTTCGAAAACGAAGAAGAGTATAATCGGCAGGGCATGATATTGACACTAGCCCAGCTCTGGTTTTCCAGATGGTCCAGGAACGATGTAGAGAGTTCAGGGGGTAACTCATAATTTAAGTGATTGAGTTTGCTGTTAGCAAAAATTGGCATTTAATTATGGCCATTTGTACATAAATGATGGAAATGTATTTGGTGGTGGTGTGCAATCAAGTCGTGCAAGGCAAATGAGCATTTACCATCCAATAATCTAATTTGTGAGCTAATTTGTGAACTAACCATGCGGACAACAGAAAAAAGTTTTTTTGACACGACTACAAACATCGTCCCCTCACAACTGGAAAACCAGAGCTGGGTTAGTGTCAGTATTTGTCAGAGTATGTTGGAATGAAAAAAAAAGTCCACTCTTTTAGAACTAACCCTGGTTTAATTCGGGGGCTAAAGTTGGGACTTGCAAAGAGGAACATTTAACATTAATGTTAGCTGGTAAGAACTTACAGTGGTGGGATTAAAGATTACTTAAACAGGGCGATGGGCATACCTCATGTAAGTGCACCAAACTACGCGGAAGTTTGGGAATAACATTTAACATTAATGTTACCTGGTGTAAGCAACTACGCAGAACAAGTCTCTGTATACAATTACAAGGAAGAGCGCCGCTGATTACTCTCATTACTGAATGGTGACGTCAGATTTGTGATACAGCTTGGGGGAGATTTCGGAAATTCATGAAATGTGTGTTCATGACGTTCGAGAAGACCTCAGGGTGTCAAAATTATAGAGCAATGCTAATGGGGAAAAATCCGGTATGGTCGCGGCTATCGGAAGCTGAACACAGAATTTAAATAAGACTTTCCGTTGGTGAGGTGGTTGTGTTGGTTGTGTTAGTAACGTTGCGCCATGAGTCAATCCCGGAAATTGAGTGTTGAAAAAGTACTCCT